>APFE031627513.1:0-11584 GCA_000404065.3 Pinus taeda | reverse complement strand
ATTTGTCCTGGGTCTTAAGATCAAAATTAGCCGTTAGTCAATTTAGCCGTTGGAGACTATTATTGAACATGCTAAGCTGGATCTGTTTCTTCAACTTGTCCTGACGATGAACCACACTAGTTGATTTGAAATTCTTATGTGAATTTTTATATGATTTGCTGAAAAATCTCTCAAAAAAATCGATCCATTAATAAATTGAAATAATCTCATTAAATTATTTTTGACCGAGTTTATATTCGAGTCCATTCAAGACCATCAATTAATATTTTGAAAAAATCTTACTTCATAACCACTCAAATTATTTTTGACTGAATTTATATTCACAGTGTCCATCAAGACCATCAATTAATGTTTTGATAGAATCTTAATTCATAACCACTTAAATTATTTTTGAGTGTCTATTCAAGACCATCAATTAATGTTTTGATAAAATCTTAATTCATAACCACTTAAATTATTTTTCACTGAATTTATATTGAATGTCCATTCAAGACCATCAATTAATGTTTTAAAATCTTAATTCATAACCACTTAAATTATTTTTGACTGAATTTATATTCACAAGAGTCCATTCAATACCAATCACTGTTTTGAAAGAATCTTAATTCATAACTACACAGTCTATTCTATTCAAGGCGGGATCCATTAATGTTTGAAATAATCTCATTAAATTATTACGTTTGGTCTGAATTTTATAATGTAGGTTTTTTTTTTTAATACTCAAGTTAATTAAGTTTTTGAAAACTATATTAAAAATATTACATTACATTTATATTAAAAATTAAAAATATTGTGTTTGATATAGCCTCTCAAAATTTAATAAATATAATAAAATAATTATTGTAATAAAAAAAATGTTTATTAATATATATTACATAGTTAACTATGTATAAAAAAATTATGGGTTAACTTTAATTTAAAAAAAATAATTATTGTAAAATAGATTATTTTGTTAAATAAAAATTGCTTATATATTAATTTCTCCATCTAATTAGAATATGAATTTATTAGAATTGGTAAAATCTCAAATCCCTAAAAAATTGTTTGGTGGGAATTTAATTTAACTTGAGAATACAAAAGAATTATACATCTTATTGTAAAATCCACCATTTTGCTAAATAAAATTTACTTATATATTAATTTCGTCATCTAATTAGAATATGAACTTATTAGAATTGAAACAGTCTGAAATCTCTACATAATTGGTGAGTAGAGAGCCACTTGACAAATTTAATTTTTTAAATTTATTAAAAGTTAATACAACCTAAAATTCTTTGTAACACATTACAGTGTTGATAAACATTTAGACAAAACATATTTCTTTAAAAATCAATCTAAACCCTAAATTAAAAAAATAAAAAAATAAAATCAACCAATCCTTATCCACCTTAACTTGAAATTAAAAACTTTTAACAATTAAATTATGTACACAATTAAATTAAATTATATTATATTTAAATAGTTGATATCTTTCCTATCTTTCACCAGTGTTTATTGAATATCTTCTTGTTTTTTCCAACGCTGTTATGTGTCAAAATTTTGTTTTTTTGGTTTTTCGTTCATGCAATATCGCATTTAAATTATATTATATTTAAATAGTTGATATCTTTCCTATCTTTTACCAGTGTTTATTGAATATCTTCTTGTTTTTTCCAACGCTGTTATGTGTCAAAATTTTGTTTTTTTGGTTTTTCGTTCATGCAATATCGCATTTAAATTATATTATATTTAAATAGTTGATATCTTTCCTATCTTTCACCAGTGTTTATTGAATATCTTCTTGTTTTTTCCAACGCTGTTATGTGTCAAAATTTTGTTTTTTTGGTTTTTCGTTCATGCAATATCGCATATCACTGTCATAATCTCTTTCTCCTTTTTTGTTTTTGTTTTTCGTTCATGCAATATTGCATATCACTGTCATATTGAAAGCTCCATCGTTCAACAGGAAATTTGTCCTACAAATTTTGGAATCTCAAGAAAAAATTGGATTCATACGATTTTTGGTATCTTTCTCGAACATTTGCACAAAGACAATTTGTGGAATCTCTCCCAAACATTTAGATATAAGGACAATACAATTTTTTGCGCGGATGAAACAATTTATACGCAGGCTTATCAAACTGTAAGCATTACAACTCCCACCCCAAATGTTTCACAACCTTTGTATCATCTGATATATGATTTATGGGGAGTCTCCTAATTATTATGATCTATCTGATTTATGGGGAGTCCCCTAATTATTATTATGATGTGGCTTCCTTTTGGATATATTACTAAAAGAATAGAGAAATAGTTTATTATGGGGAGTCCATACATGTGTGTATGGAAATAGTTCATTATTTTTCATTTTAATAAAATATGATTGGTATGGATTATTTGAATAATGGATTTCACAAGTTTTTAGAGATGTACAAAATTTAAAGAAAATTGCACTTTTAAAAATTTAAATCTATAAATGGGTTCAACCTCTTGAAAATTTCTTTGGATTGTGTAAAGAACTTAGTTTAAACACAATTTCAACAAATCTTTGCTCTATTCAAAATTAACCTCTAAAAAAGACATAAATGTAAAATAATGATACTTGAAATGCTATAACAATAAGAACTTAATTTTTCAATCGCTTTATATATATATATATATATATATATATATATATATATATTGTGTTTAGAGGCCTCTACAACCCAATACATAAGGGAGATTTTGTCACTTAAAATTATATGTGTGTGTGTGTTTCTAATATATGTGTATGGGAGAGATGTTGTGGGTAATGTTACTGATATAGGAGCATCTGAGTGAAAAGACGACAGTTGGGAAATGTTTTTTATTTTATTTCGCTGGACAGAGAGAAAAACATTTTGAGTTTCTGTTTTATTTTGTTTCATTTAAAATTAAGGCTGACTCAACCATTCTTTAAAATTAGGCAAGCAGATCAAGATAGGATTAGTTAGGGAGTTGTTTAAAGAAACTGTTAGACAACTGAAAAGTAACTGAGGAACAGTTCCTCAACTGTAAAGAAACTGCTAATAATGCATTGAAAAAGAAAAACAAGAGGGGCTGCCATCCAGAGAGGAGAGAGAGCTAAAAATTTGTAATTTACAATTGTTTTGAACATCTGTAAAAGCAAACAATTTTAGAACCTGTCATAAATGAAAGCAGGATAGTTTTGTTTTGTTTTGTTTTTTTTTTATTCCCTCGTGCATAAATGTTTCAGGCATCATAATAAAAGCAAGACAATGAAACAATTCATTCAGAATCCGAATAACATCGACAAGAATCTTGTAACAGAAGGCATCTCAGACCAGGGACCAGACAAAGGTTCACCAACATATACAATACATTTTTTCTTTTTCTTTTCCTCAACAAAAAAACCAGGTACTATTATATTCAACATTCAAGCGTTCCTGTACATTTCATTTTCGTTTCCCATTTAATAGTTCGCTGTACAAAATATATAACCCTAAAATCGTGGAGGGTTCCGAAACTCATGCAAACCAAAAACATTACAGTTCACAGGGTAAACACTAATCAAACAGTGAGGGCATGAACACCTCTGAAACCACACACATACACAGAGGAATCGAAACCCCAAGGATTATACTTGATTACAGACAGAGCAAGCAACATAGTAAGCAAGAGAAAGTTACAGCCACGGAAAGACCCTCCCCGAGTTTTCCCTAATCCCATGAACAGTCCCAAGGATGAATCCATGGAGCAGCGTTCCATTGGAAGGACCTACACACCACCACAAAGCAGGGTAGCAGTTAGGTAGGGCCACAACACCAAAGCACATTGAACATCAAACCAAGAGAGGAGTGAGGATTTACCTAGAGGAGGTCCGGTTCCGCGATGGAGGAAGAGAGTCGAGACCCGCAACAGAGGGTTTCTCCCAACAGAAATGCCATGAGAGCGTTCTGCTTGCTCACCAAGGAGCTAGAACGTTAGAGCCTTAAAAATGAAAGGTGAAATTGCAACTGGAACAATAGGATTACCTAAGAGGGAGTTTGCTGAGTTGTCGTGTGCAGCAGCAAGGCAAGAATCTATGTTTGCATAGCCGAATCATCATAAAACCAACATCAAACACACAAATCCCCACAAAACAGAGCATAAATGAAGTATAAGTCAAATGACAGAGACAAATAGACTTGCAGGTGGGAAAGTGACCTGAAACCCTCCAAAAACCATAGAAGTGAATCACCACAGAGAGCGAGCAGAGGCACGGCACCAACAAACCACCATAGGGAACAAGCAAAGCACAAAATTAACAAACCACCATATGGGACAAGCAAGGCACAACACTTACCAACCATCGCAAGAACCAGGCGAAAGCATCGAGTACCCATAGGGCCAAACTAGACCATAGCAAAGAAGGAATGAATTCCAAATACCCTCGACAAGTGTGATAACCCGTGGTTGGAAGCCCGAGCCCAGTACAAAGAGCGAGCAGAGCACCATAAAACACATTAATACCATATACCAAAAACCCTGCCATTGACTTTAATTCGAAAATGAAAGAGTTAAACGGTCGCTGCTACATGTCCCTCCTCGGGATCGCCACCAGTTACTTAAAAAATAATACCGTTACTTTAAAAAATCAATAAATCAATATCAGCTATAACTAAAATACTTCAATTTTCATCTTTATTTTACATTGGTAATAAAAAATAAATATTTTTTAGCATGAGAGATATATGTAATTCCATAAATATTTTTTAGTATGAGGGGTATATGTAATTCCTTCATTATGCTAGAAATATGTAACATAATTTAATGTAAACATTTTAACTTCGTGAAGATAAAATAAAAATAACCTTATAAAAATTAAATAATAAAAAAAATAAAAATAATTCATCGACCCATGGTTTTAAGAATCTATGCTATCTAGATCCATCTTAGTTTGATGTTATATTTAGATATATAATTAGCTATAGAAAATGTTGGCGTTGAATCCATGTAACTTGTACAGTAAAATTTTTTTATTGGTATGTTTTTGGACATTTCTCTGGATATTTTCAGAGGTGGAGAAATATTAGGAAAAATGTAATTATTACATCTTATTTAATATTTTTGCCTACCTCCATTCACTTTTTACTAGATTCTAGTGGGTAAAATATAATATTATATATTATTATAATATTACATTTTACCTTATATTTCCCCTCAATTAGGTGTAGAAATTTTAATAATATAACACTTATTCACAGAGATTATCCTGATTATACACTATTTGCGGAATGCATGCATAATACATAACCTCCTCTACCATTGATCATCAATTGGCGGAATTAAAAAAAAACAATCGCATGCGCACATTGAAAACATCAATCACACATATCAACACAGTATGTAATGGGGAAAGCATACAACTGAAAACCCCCAACTATCTGTATAATTATAATGATAGAAACATGTAACAATACATAGAACAATACTCCTCACCAAGTACTTCAGTACTATCTCACATGCTACACACAAAAACTAGCTCAGATCTGAACAAGTCACGGGTTCAAATCTCCTCCACTGTTTGCCTGCCTCTACTGCGCAATCCAAGTTGAGAATAGATGAGATCCAAGTTCAAATCCCCTTGGCTTGTACTACGCAATCCTCATTGGCAATCTCAATCAATGATTGTGCAAATCTCATGCACAGCTATAGTCACAACTGATAGTAGTCTCACCCTTTCACCCACCTCTAACACTTGTCTCCACTGAACTGTCCATGCACTGAGTTAACTGATGTATTATTTTAGTTGATTTATGAGTTAATAATTAGTGAATTAATTAATAATGAATTCACACCACTCATCACTAGTGTATTTGTTAGTTAGACTAAATACAACTAGTTCAACTAAGTCAAACTGAATACAACTCCATCAACTCCTCAATCAACTCCACCAAACTCAATCACTTGATGTCCATCATGCAATAGCTCAACTAGCCCATAGGGTATTTTCTTCTGGCAGTTGCATGTGCCACATCCGTAGCTTGAACTGAAGTGCTGCAAGAGGATAATATAATGTTTATTTTCCAAATATTATTAAGAGCTAATAATATTCGACTGTTCTATTTTTTGACTGGCAGTCTAAAAATAGACTCCGCCCATATGTCTAAAAATAGAGGTCTATATATTTTTACCAACATGACCAATCATCCATAAATAACATTCTGCAACTCATAGACCATGATCCATATGTTTAAAAATAGACTTTGCGCCAATATTAGCTTGCGGGCCCACTTAGTGAAGGCGACTTCTTTTCATTAAGCTCCATCATCTTGTTGCATTTTCAACACTCCCTCTCAACAAGATATGGATTATCTGCAACCCTTATCCTGCCTCTGTGGTATTCGAATTTGCTCCTGGTGAGCGCCTTCGTCAAGATATCAGCATCCTGATCCTCCGTGGGAATGTATGAAAGTAACATGATTCTCCGCTGCACACAATCTCTGATATGATGGTACTTGATGTCGATGTGCTTGGATCTATCATGAAATACTAGATTAGCTGAGAGTTTAATGCAACTCTGGTTATCACAATAAATCACAATGGGCTCCAAGTGTGACCCGAACAACCTGACCAGGATCTTCCTCATCCATATAGCCTCGCATGCAGCCAAACTTGCTGCCATATACTTGGCCTCTGCTGAACTGAGTGCCACGGATCTTTGCTTCCTGCTGTACCAAGAAGCTGCTGTCGACCCGATACTGAAGATCCCTCTAGATGTGCTCTTTCTGTCCGTTGGGCTCTCTGCTCAATTTGCATCCGTGAAGCCATATAGCTTCACCTCATCCTCCTGTCTGTACCACAATCCATATCCCGATGTGCCTCTGAGATAACGCAATACATGCTTGCTTGCCTTCCAGAAGAGCTTGGTTGGTTTAACCATAGCTTGTGAAAGCTGGTTAAGAGCATAGCATATATCGGGTCGTGTATTGACCAGATACATAAGCAACCCCACCAACTGTCGATAAACAGTGGCATCCACTACCTCTGCTAAAGTAGCATCCTCCTTCCTCCAACCTCCAGGAAGAGGAGTATCAACAGGCTTGCAACCCTGCATGTTGAACTTCTCCAGTATCTCCCGGGCATACTTACCCTGAGAAACAAATAGTCCATCACTGTGCTGCCAAATTTCCAATCCCAGGAAATAATGAAGGAGACCCAAGTCCTTCATCTCAAACTCTCTAGCAAGATCCTCCTTGCATGAAAGTATCAACAGCTCATCTCCCGTAAAAATAAAATCATCTACATAAAGTACAATGATCAACAACTTACCCTCCACCACAATCTAGTATAGGTTAGGATTCGCCTCAATCTTGGAGAATCCAAGTCCGGTGAAATAACTGTCTATCCGTGTGTACCAAGCACGAGGTGCTTGTTTCAACCCATACAACGCTCTCTTGAGCCTGCACACATGTGATTCGCTGCTGAAGATCTCAAAACCTTCGGGCTACTCTATGTACACCTCCTCCTCAATGACTCCGTTGAGGAACGCAGTCTTCACATCCATCTGATGGATGTGCCACCCCATCTGCACTAAGAGAGCAAGAATCGTTCGTATGGAAGAACACCTTGCGACCGGTGCAAAGGTCTCCTCATAATCGATCCCCTCCATCTGTGAGAAGCCTCGGGCAACAAATCTTGCCTTGTACTTCTCCACAATCCCGTCAGCTGCCTGCTTCACTTTGTAGATCCATCTCGAACCCACCGCTGATTTCCCCTCCGGTCTTGGGAATATCTCCCATGCACTGTTTCTGACAATCGAATCATATTTTTCCACCATGGCATCTACCCATGCGGGATCCTCCACAGCTTCCTCGAAAGAGGATGGCTCAGTCACAACACATTTGCTCACAAGAGCCATGTATCCAGTGTACCGATCAGGTGACTGTCTCTGTCTGCGCTATGCTGTAGGTGGTCCTACAATCTTCTCTACATCTTGAGCCGGTAGCTCAACTTCTGTAGTGTGCTTTCGCCCTCTGATGGTTGGCGCTGCATGAGTGGTCTCTTCCACTCCATGAACTTCATCTTGTGGCTGATCCACATCCTGAAGCTCATCCTTAGGAACTAATAGCTCCTCCTCTGCATGCAAGTGTGGCTCCCTCTCAAGCGAACACTTCATGGCTTTCTCCTCCTGAAATTTGATATCTCGTCGCACAACAGTCTTGCGACTGTCTGGAAAATACACACGATAGTTGTGGGGCATATCAGTGTACCCCACAAATATCCCAACCTTTGCGGTCGGCTCCAACTTCTTCCTGGCATCCTTCATCACATGCACGTAAACAGGAGAACCAAAAATCCTCAAATGGGAAATATTAGGCCTCTTACCAGAATAAACCTCCTCGAATGTACTCATGCCAAGTATCTTGTGAGGACAACGGTTCTGCACATATACTGCAGTATTTCATGCCTCCGCCCATAAGTGAAGGGGTAGGCCCTGATCATGCAACATCGCCCATGTAGCACCCACGATCGTTCTGTTCTTCTACTCAGCAACCCCGTTCTGCTGTGGGTTATGAGGAGCTATGAGCTCTCTTCAAATCCCTTCTGCACTGCAGAAGTCCTTGAACTCGCCAGAGATGAATTCACCACCATTGTCGCTCCTAAGAGCCTTCACCTTCTTCCCTGATTCCTTCTCGACCAGTGCTTTGAACTCATAGAACTTTGAGTATGTCTCGCTCTTCTTCTGCATGAAGAAGATCCAATATTTTCAGGAGAAATCATCAACAAAGATCACATAGTACCTGTGCTTTGTTGTCGAAGCTACTGAGAAAGGTCCACACACGTCGGTGTGAATTCTCTCAAGGATCGTCGTGGCGCGACTATCCTTCTCGTGAAAGGTGGCTTTAACAAACTTTCCCAAAGTACACCCCTTGCATTGATCTGACTGCTTAAGAGTGCCTTTAGGAAGCCCAGTAAAAATCTGCTACAGTATCTTCAAGGCTCCATGGTGAAGGTGGCCCAATCTCCGATGCCACAACTCGCCATCATCCAGGCTCACCACTCCTTCTGCCTTGCATGCCATTGCTGCGCAGCCATCTACATGTAACTAATAAAGGTTCTTGACTCGAACCCCTATCTTCCGGGTTTCTCCAGTTGTCTTACTGCGTAGGAAAGCCTTTTCCTCGCTGAAAACAACATCATGTCCCTTGTCTTCTAACATCGCCACAGAGATAAGATTCTTCTTCAATCCTGGAACATGTATCACTTCCTTTAATACGAAGGATTTACCAGACTCCCTCTCAAAAGAAATGGTACTGATACCGGTCGCACTGTATCTACCATCATCGCCCATCTCAATGTGCACTCCAAGATCTTTCTCATTCAAATCAGAAAACAAATCTCGATCTCCTGTCATGTGAAAAGACGCACCACTGTCCAAGAACCATACTGATCCCATCACACTTGATACCAAGCATGCGATCAGTGAAAAATACAGCTCAAACTGCGAGGCTAAGGCCTCTGCTGCTACAGATCCAGTAGCTTGCTTATTTTTCTTCTTCTGCGGACAATTTGTTGCATAGTGTCCGTGCTGGTGACAGTGAAAGCACTTCACTTTGGACATGTCCTGCTTCTTGCCTTTCGCACTGGAATGAGAAGCTTTCTTATTCTTCCCCTTCTTTGCTTTGGCAGCCAAAGCGCAATTTTCTTCATCAGATGCCTTTGATGAAGATTCGTCCCTGGTATTCCGCCTAATCTCCTCTTGCACAAAATCTGACCAAAGTCTCTTCCCATCTAGCATTTCCCCGGACCATTGACAGAAGTCCTGATAGGAATGCCAACTCTTCGGAAGACCAAGGAGAGCCAAGCTCACCAAGTCCTCATCATCAACAGTCACCCCCACACTTCCCAGCTCATCCCAGCATTGGGTGAACTTCGTGAGATACTTGGGCATATTGTCACCTTTCTCACACTTTATGTTTCTAAGTTTACCCTTGAGCACCAACTTCCTCTGGTCGCTCTTGATATGGAATAGATCTTTCAACGCTTTCCACATCAAGTATGGAGAAGCCTTTCCATGGAGGTTGGACACAATGTGATCCCTTTTGCCCTCCAACAGAATCCTTCTACACTTTGCTGTCTTCTTTTTTCAATCCCCGACTTGAGCAGCATCAGTAGGTTTTGGGACATCCGATCTATGAACTCCTTCAACCCATTATCATCTAACACCACCTCCATCCTGTCCTTCCATGCAATATAGCTCGAGCTTCCCTCAAGGGCATACTCAATCGCAATCCGTTGAAAGACATTTCAACTTTGACACCAAGAAAACACTGCTGCAAATTTGAATTCCACCAGCTCAAAACTCAACCGCTTCTGATCTAAATTTCGTGAGAACAAAGTATTTCTCGTACAGAAATTGATTGTATGGGCATTCACTGGATATCTCACCTTCCAAAATAAGGATGAATCCAGAGGCTACCTGGCCCGATTACAGACTCTGCCTGAAGAAATAAAATGTAAACACTTTCTGAATGATAGATCCGATGATCAACTTCGTTTTGATATCTTGTAGAACTTTTCCTACAAATCAACCAGCTCTGATACCATGCAGAAATTTTGAATAATATGACAATTATTCACAGAGATTATCCTGATTATACACTATTTGCGGAATCATTCATAATACATAACCTCCTCTACGTTGATCATCAATTTTGCGGAATTAAGAAACAATCACATGCGCACATTGAAGCATCAATCACACATATCAACACAGTATATCACAGGGAAAGCATGCAGCTGAAAACCCCCAACTATCTGTATATTATATTGATTGAGAACATGTAACAATACATAGTACAATACTCCTCACAAGTACTCAGTACTATCTCCACCTGTTACACACAAACTAGCTCAGATCTGAATCAATCACTGGCTCAAATCTCCTCTGTTGCTTGTCTGCCTCCACTACGCAATCCTGCATGAGAATGAATGAAGAATCAGCTCCAAATTCGTATTCCCTTTGCCTATACCACGCAATCCTCATTGGCAATACTCAGTCCACTGATTGTGCAAATCACATGCACAACTATAGTCACAACTGACAGCTGTCTTGCCCTTTCACTCACCTACCTCTAACACTTGTCTCCACTGAACTGTCCATGCACTGAGTTAACTGATGTATTCCTCAGTTGATTTATGATTTAATAATTATTGAATTAATTAATAACTAATTCACATCACTCATCACTAGTGTATTTGACAGTTAGACTAAATACAACTAGTTCAACTAAGTCAAACTGAACACAACTCCATCAACTCCTCATTCAACTCCACCAAACTCAATCACTTGAGTTCTAACTGAAGTCCTTCATGCAATAGCTCAATAACCCATAAGAAAAGTGTATTTTTTCTGGCAGTTGCATGTGCCACATCCGTAGCTCGAACTGAAGTGCTGCAAGAGGATAAGATAATGTTTATAGTCCAAATATTATTAAGAGCTAATAATATTCGACTGTTATATATTTAGACTGGCAGTCTAAAAATAGACTCCGCCATATGTCTAAAAATAGAAGTCCATCTATTTTTACCAACATGACCAATCATCCATAAATAGCATCCTGCAACTCATAGATCATGA
>APFE031627503.1:169563-196612 GCA_000404065.3 Pinus taeda | reverse complement strand
TTCACCCATAAACCTTTGTAACCAAATCATTTCTTTACTAACCTCTGTAGTAGCAACATACTCTACTTCTGTTGTTGAAAGTGCAACAACACTTTGGATTTTGAAACCCAACTGACAGTTGTTCCACCTACAGTAAATACATATCCTGTAGTGCTCCTCCTGTTATCTCTATCACCTACCATATCTGCATCAACATATCCCTGTAGAGAAATGTTTTAACCACCAAAGCATAATGCTTGATTTGTGGTACCTTTCAAATATCTGAGAATCCATTTCACTGCCATCCAATGTTCCTTTACTGGATTGTTCATGTACCTGCTTACAACTCCCACTGCATGTGCAGTATCAGGCCTTGTGCAGACCATTGCATACATTAAGCTTCCAACTGCTGATGCATATGAACTTTAGACATATAATCCATGTCTTCTTGGGTCTTTGGGCACATTTCCTTACTAAGTTTGAAATGGCTAGCAAAAGGTGTACTAACTGGTTTTGCATTGTGCACATGTTAAATCTTTTCAACACCTTTTGTATGTACTCATTCTGAGACAATGCTAATTTATGATTTTTCCTGTCTCTAGTATTCTCATACCAAGGATTTGTTTTGCAGCTCCCAAATCCTTCATTGCAAATGAATTTGCCAATTTTCTTTTGAGCACATTTATTTCCTGCATGTTAGATCCTGCAACAAGCATGTCATCTACATACAATAACAATATAATATAGATGCCATCATTTTGCTTTTTCAGATAAACACAATGATTAGAGTGACATCTAGTATAACCTTGTTCAAACATAAACTTGTCAAATTTTAGATACCACTGTCTTGGACCCTTTTTTAAGCCATACAAGCTCTTCTTCAACCTGCAAACTAGTTTCTCCTTCCCTTTTACCTCATATCTTTGTGGCCGCTGCATATATATATCTTCCTCCAAATCCCCATGGAGAAAGGTTGTCTTTACATCTAATTGCTCAAGATACAAATCTTCAACCACTACTAAACTTAGAATAGTTCTAATTAAAGTCATTTTAACAATAGGAGAAAATATTTCATCAAAATCAATACCTTTCTTCAATGCAAACCCCTTCACCACAAGTCTAGTTTTGTACCTTTGTTTTCCTCCATCTTCCTTCACCCTGTAAACCCATTTATTCTTCAACGTAGTTTTTCCTGCAGGCAACCTAACTAAGTCCCAAGTTTGGTTATGCATTAACAAGTCCATATCTTCTTCGATGGATAACTCCCACTTCTTCCTGTTTTCAACCTACATTGCTTCTTCATAACATTCGGGTTCACTAGAATTAGTCAACAATAAATAATATAATGAAGGAGAGTATCATTTAGGGGGTATACTTATCCTGGTAGATCTTCTAAGACCACTTTGAGGTGTTTGGGGTGCCTCTTGCTGTTGTGGTGGTTGTTGTGGTTGTGGTTTTTGATTATTATTATTTTCAGGCACCTTTACTTTTTCAGTGACCTCATCAAGAACTATGTATTCCTTGTTTTCTTTTTTCTGTTTCTTTTCTTGCAATTGATTCCTATACAAGACCTTTTCATTGAATATTACATCTCTGCTCCTAATGATTTTGTGATTTTCTAATCATATAAATGATAACTAAAATCATTAACACCATATCCGATAAAGGTACATTTCTTTGATTTTTCCTCAAGCTTTGTTCTATTTTCTTTATTAATATGGACAAAGGCCTCATAGCCAAAAGGATTTAAAAAAGATTAGTTTACCTTTTTACCTATCCATGCTTCTTCTGGAACACCACCATCCAAGGAACTTGAAGGCCCTCTGTTTATTAGATAAACAGTAGTATCTACACCATCTGCCCAAAATTGTAAAGGCAATTCCGTATGTAATCTCATGCACCTTGCACGCTCCATGATTGTTCTGTTCATCCTTTCTAACACACCATTTTCTTGTGGTGTTCTTGGAACTGTCTTCTCTCTGCAAATTCCATGCTTTGAATAGTACCTATCAAACTCTTTGCTACAATATTCACCTCCATTGTCTGATCTGAGACACCTCAATTTCTTTCCTGTCTCAATCTCAACCAAAGCTTTCCATTTCTTTAAAGTATCAAATACATCAAATTTATTCTTAATATAATAAATCCAAGTTTGTCAAGTTGCATCATCAATAAAAGTAACATAATAATGAGAGCCACTGAGAGATGATACCTGAACAGGTCCCCTATACATCTGTATGCACAAGCTCTAATTTTTCGCTATTCTTTTCTTTCCCAACTCTGAGAAATTTGATTCTCTTTTGTTTTCCATAAATTCAATTCTCACAAAAGTCCAAATCAACATTCTTCAAACCCAACAATAAATTCCTTGAGTGAAGAATATTCATCCCCTTCTCACTCATGTGTTTGAATCTATGATGCCATAATGTTGCATCTGCTCCTTTGGAAGTTAAAGAATTAACAGAGTTAGAAATACTATTGCATAAATACAATGTACCAACCTTGTCTCCTTTTGCTATTACCAGGGCTCCTTTGGTGACCTTCCAAGCTTTATCTGTGAAAGTTGTCACACAACCTTCACCACCTAACTGCCCTGTTGAAATCATATTTTTCTTCAGATCTGGAACATTCTTTACCTCCTTTAGTAGCCATTGGCTTCCATTCTACTGTTTTACAAGAACCTTACCCATTCCAACAATTTTATAGGGTTTATCAGCACCCAAACGGACTTGTCCAAAATCTCCTTGAACATAGTCATGAAAGTATTTCTTATCAGGTGTGGCATGGAATGAGGCCCCTTAATCTAGCACCTAGGAATCAGTAATATTTTTGAAAGAAAGAATTAAAGCATCTAGTAACACCTCACCTATCATATTTTCTTCATGATTGTTTTCTTGTTGTGCATCTCCTTCTTTTCCCTTCTGAGATATACAGTCTTTCTTTAGGTGTCCTTTCTTTCCGCATTTCCAATAGACTATCCCCGATCTGGACTTAGATCTGCCTTTCCTTGATTTACTGCGATATCCTAAGCTCTTTCCTCTTTCCATTTTTCTTCCCCTAGACGCTACACTCAAATCATTACCCGATGTCTCACCAGAGCTTTTCGATCGCATTTCCTCGCTAAGGATAACATCGACAACATCATCAAACTTTAAAGTACTAGATCCAGAAACAGAGTTACTAATGGCCATTACTAAACCATTCCAACTTTCTAGCAATGAGCACAAGAATAACAGAGCTCTAACTTCATCATCAAAGTTTACCCCTACAAAACTTAACTGACTTGTAACAATATTAAAATCATTTAAATGGTCTGCAACAGATCCACCTTCTGACATCTTCATATTAAATAACTGTTTCCTAAGAAATACCTTGTTTGAGGATGAGGGTTTTTCATATAGTTTTGCCAACACCTTAATCAAACCCTCTGTTGTTGTTTCCTTCGAAATTTTGAAGGCAGCCGATGCTGCGAGGAACAACCATACTATTCTGAGTGCCTTTCTATCGAGAAGGTTCCATTCTTCATCTGTCATACCTGTCGGTATCTTTTCTTTTCCAGCCAATGGTAGGTACAGATCTTTTTGATACAAATAATCTTCCGTTTACATATTCCATAGCGAGAAGTTTTGGCTGTTAAATTTATCGACCCTACACTTACCATCTTCTGCCATTGCTCCCAATTGAACCAGGAACCCTTCTTTCCTACAAATTTATCAGCCAAATAGACCTTCGGCTCTGATACTAGTTGTTATATATTACAGAGAAATGGAACACATAGAATATTGCATAAATATAAACATAGAAAATGCATAAAACCAGATAGACACAGATATACATGGTTCACCCAGTTTGGGCTACGTCCAACCTAAAAAACTTGTCCTTCCTTTCTATTATCCATCAAAATGAAGAGACACAACCTACAACAGATCCACTATAATATCCTTTATTTTCTTTCACAATCTCACCTCTATGTTTCTCGCTCGAAGAATGTACATCTATTACACAGCCTCAATACAATGCCCTCATACAAAGAGAGGGGTCACCTTCTAGGGAAAAAAACCCTAAAATAAACATAAGTTCTACCGTTAGATCATCCACTTAATGAACGACCTAGATTGACTAGAAATTACTATACTTTTACAAGGCAATTTTACATCTATTTTTAGCTTAGGGGGCGTTGCCCCCGAAACCCCCGCCGGGGGACCGCTGGCCCCTGGACCCTGCAGCTGGGGGGGATGGGCCCCCCCGGACCCTTACAAGGGGGAAAAGTCCCCCCCGTACCCCCCCCGCATGGAGGGGTGTACAAACTTCCTGGGGTATACATCTAGCTGAAACAAAGACCTCTAAATAATCATGCTCCACACCCAACAGTGTTGATGTGTGATGCTTATGTGTGATGGTTCTTTTTGTTATTAACTGCACATGGTTACTGTTTAATGTTTAATAAAGTACCAATACTCAAATTAAAGATCAGCATATGATGAATTAGCATAATCATTAGTTTGTTGGATATACGCTTATTTCCTTAAACACAATTGCATACACACACAGGTTGCCTTCATTGAAGTAGCGTATATGAAATTGAGTAAGTAAAGAAAAAGATTATTGACTTGAATAATACTAATTCATTGCCTCACCCCCCTCAGTATTATTTCCAACAATTGGTATTAGAGCAGGTCCTTTGGTAGAAGCTTGATCGCTTGAAGGAGATCCGTAGAACAATGGGAAAGAAGCTAAAGAAGAAAACCCCTCAAAAGAAGAAGACATCTCAGAGGAACTATGACAGTGGGAGAATTGATTGGGGAATATGTGGAAGCAACACCTCAGATTTAGAATCACCTCAGAATGAAGATGAACAAGCAAAATAACTATTAGGTATAAAATTTTTATCCTATGTTGATACATTTCTCCATCCATTTGAAGATGATGAAAGTGATAGTGAAACAAATGAATTTGCTCATATGGGTGAGCAAGAAATATATCAAATAGAGGCAGAATTCAAAAGGTTTACAGTCAAAATTAGATATCAACAAGATCTATTAGACAAAAAAGAATGTGCCTCCAAAGAAGAAGCTACCAAACTAAAAGCTCAACTAGAGGAAGGAAACAAGATAAGGAAGCAATTCAAGGAAAAGGAAGATCAATGTCAGAAGCTACGGGATGAAGTGAAATCATTAAGAAATGAAGTAAATGAAAGGAGCACAATAATCAAGAAACTCAAAGATAGATCCAGTTACTATGAAAATCTTGAAGCTAAGATCCTCTCGCTGAAAGAAGATCTTGAAGAATCAAATAAGCAGAATAAAGAACTACTCCAATCTCTTGAAAAACAAGAAAACGAAGTTCTTGAATTAAGAAATTAGTTGGAAGAAGGAAGAAAAGCTGAAGGAGTCATGAAGAAGTGGTATCTTGAAAAGGAAGAGCAACATCAGGTTGAGCCAAATGGAGAAGAAGAATAGTTCAAGACCATCACACAAAAAGATCATCATGTTCCAGTTACTTTAAGGGATAGTGTTTTGCTTGCAATATGTTTGATGACAAAGCCATTGACTACTATAGAAGGGATATGAAACATATGAGATGTTATGAATGTAACAAGCTTGGACATATAGCAAAGGAATGCAGGAACAAAGTACGGGCACCATACCAAAATGAGAAAACATCATCACACTTGAAGATATGGAAGAAGAAGGAAGTACAATCAGAAAGATGTGTCACAGCATAATGTACAAACATGATAGACTCAGAGGGAGCTAAAAGTGTGAAAATTCAGCGTTCTAAATCTCATATGCAAATTTCATGAAGAGAAGTCATGTATATACGCGAGTTAGACACTGCACAGTCGCGTATATGTTAATTTGAGGAAAAGCAATGGGACAGAGGGTATGATATGGTTCAGTCAATTATTTACTCTGTTTGACGATGGTTACAATATGTTGATAATATGTGGAAATGTATTGATGCTCATAAGATGTTTTTTTTTAACCTCACAAGTTAACTTAATGTATATTTAGTTAATGATGATGCCTTGATACTTCTTGCTAATATATGCATGATCAGATTTGACGGTGAATAAATGGAACAGGTTCATGGGGAGAACATGCTATGCTTCTAATAAAGCATTGTTGGCATTATGTTTATAAGTCTTTAGTACCTAATCAATGATGATGATGCCTATATGGCTAAATGATACATCTTGCTATCATATGGTTATGAGTTTCCCATGACAAAATCTCATATGATTCTTGGGGTCACATAGTTGGTGTTCAGATCAGATTTTTGATGATTCTCTAATGATGCATATATGTTGCTTACATGGTGATCTTCATAAGGATAAGGAGAGGATTCCTATAGTTCTTGGCTCTCACATGGTTAAGGATTATTGTTGTTGATGATATCAAGAAGTCTTGGCAAAAGATCTTGAGTTCAAAGTTTGCTAGATACAGTGTGCTATATACAGTATGCTGGATACATGGATGATTACTTAATGTTGCATTGTTGGTGGGCCAAGATAATGGAGTTATTACATGTCACATGAAGACATAGATATTTGAAGACATGATGATGAAGAGTTCTTACCTATATGATGATAGGTTGATACTCACATATGTTGATTGATTCTTATTAGATGTGGGATGTTCCCGAGTGATGATACATGGATGGAATAAAATATTCTGCAGATCTTGATGATGATGTGATGACTATGGCGTTTTTCACCTATGATATAATGTGAATAATTTTGTATGACATATGCAGAATTTATTCATGGAAGGTTATGATAATGCTCAAGGTCAAGAGGATGAGTTGATATCTATATGCAGACATACCTTGTCTCAGGTTGATGATAGCTACACTAATGGACATATACAAGTTGCTGGTCTGGATGTTGTTGAAAGATGCTTATGGAGCAGATCATACACTGCGTATGATAGTTGTTGATGACTATCATGGTCTTGATTAGATATTTGGTCTTTGTTATAAATATCATGTATACCATTCAATGTAAAGGTCATATCGAGACCCATGATGTAATACTTGTCTCTATCTATTATAGTCCTTTGATGAATCCCTTTTGGTCATATCATGTAATTTGTACCACCAATATGCATGGGAAGGATGATGTAATATTTCAGTCATGTATAAACAATTGGTATCTGGTATATCCCCACTTGGTTGGGTGGACGAGTCAAGTTTATCCCCACTTGGTTGGGAGAATGAATCTGTGTATGAGTCATTGGTGATAGGAAGGTCAAACTCACATAGTTGAGTTATAGAGTCATTTTCTTGAAAATATTTGCAGACTCTGCATGTGATCAGGGGCAGCATGGAGAGATTGGTACATCTCAGCATCTACAATGGGGGAGCTCAATCAAAGATTTCAGCATGTACTCAGGGGGAGTATGGATAGTCGAATGTATATCAAAGGAGAAAATATCTTGGTCCACCCTTTGCCCTTGATGTCAAAGGGGGAGAGTGACTTGGTGTGGTTGTTGCCATCAAGTCCAAAGGGGGATATTATTGGCATTATGACATAGGTTTGGCGTTATGACATAGGTTTTGTCCTTAATGGCAACTCATTCAGATGATAGATCATAGTTCAGGCTCTCAGAATGAAGGAAAAGAGATATACACGGGTTCCCCTTAACCAAGCCGTGTATACATGCACGTTCGCAATCTAGAAGGTGCATATGTGTATACACACACTTTCACACAAATAAAAGTGCATACATGTTGGAAAACTTGTTTTGGTCCATGGTATTTTGACCCATGGTATTGATTTAAGGTATCTTGACTGAAGTGTTGACCCCAGGTATTTGGTCCATGGTATTGCTTCTAAGTGGTTTTGGACCATGGTATTGAGTAAGGCCTAAGACTATAAAATTAGAAGAAGATCATTAGGCCAAAGTGAAAGTGTACAAGAAATGAATATCTAATGAAGTATGAGATCAAGCATGCAGGTTATGCGTTTGTGATGCTTTACTTGATCTGAACTAAGGGTGCACCTATATGGATGATGGATTAGAATCCTAAGGCTTTAAATGTATTATCATTACGTGGTTTGATCTTGAACATTCTAGATATGAATACTGACGCATATTTTATTATGTAAATGTGATGATCTAGGCATGAATGAAGTTTGAAATAGTTGTGATTCTTTAAGTTAGCATTTCTAGATTTGTACACATGTTGGCTTTGGAAAAACAGCGTATACACGCCGATTCAGCATACAGAAGTAGCGTATACCTCACAGGATGGAATCTACAGATCTGTATGTTGCTTTGCCTTAGTAAAAGGGCATATACATGCTGGTTCAGCTTATGGATGTAGCGTATATCTTCTAAAGTATGATCTATAAGGGATCTATTTGATGTTGCAGTCTTTAGGGTTCTGCAGTGCGTTCTGGTGACTGTTTTCTAGTGACAGTATTTTGCATATTCACATTGGTTGATTGTGATTATCTTTAGTGTTAATGGATGAAATCTAATGATGGATCAAGATCATAATGACTTATCATTATATGATCTGATAATGAATGGGTTTGATCACTAACACATGTTCTATCCTCTATGTATGATTATGTCTGAAGTCTGGAAGTGCAACAAAGTGTTTGCAGATCTACACGTTGGTTTTCTTCAGCAAAGCTGTGTATACACGCAGGTTGGCTTCTTCCAAATAGTGTATACAATCTTAAGTATGGTTTTAAGATGACAGGTTATGAATGATAATGTAACTCAAAACTATGTACTGGTCTATCTATTGCAGTTGATTGATTAAAGCATGAATGAATGATTGATTCAGTTGTGTCAGAGGTTCAGAGGTTGTCAGTTATTGATTGATTTTGAGCTTCAATGTAGTTGATGGGTCCAGTATGAAAATTGGATGAAACATGGCCTTCAGATTATGGTGTTGTGTTCCAAGAGTATCCAGTCTGAAAATTTATGAAATGTGGTATCTAGAGGAAGAAAGAAGGTTGTAGCCTTCTGTAGGTCAGCACCTATGTACTAGTAAATATATTGGCTAGTAAAAGAGCTAGGGGGTTGTAGCTCCCTTTCCAGTAGAAGTTGGAGAATGAAAGAAGGTTGTATCCTTCTGCAAGTAGAAGCCTACATACTAGTATGAGTCTGCACTAGTACATTGTTGTAAATAGATTTTCTTATTATTAAAAGAAGACAGAGATGACAGCAGCAGGTGTTTTTTACCCACGTTGGGTTTCCACCTTACATCTTGGTGTTCATGTGTGATGCTTATGTGTGATGGATCTTTCTGTCATTAACTGCACATAGTTACTATTTAATGTTTAATAAAGTATTGATAATCAAATTAAAAATCAACATATGATGAATTAACAGAATCATTAGTTTGTTGGATATACACTTGTTTCCTTAAACACAGTTGCGTACACATGTGGGTTGCCTTCATTGAAGTAGTGTATATGAAATTGAGTAAGAAAAGAAAAATATTATTGACTTGACTAATACTCATTCACAACACCCCCCCACCCCCCCCCCCCCAAGCCCAATATTATTTCCAACAAGTCCCATCTAGAATGATGGACTAAATTCCATTCTAACCTAAATATTTTCCTTGGTTGAAATCAATAATATAAGAGAGAACATACATAAATTTTGAGACAAGCAAGTAGTGTTACCTTTATGAAACATACAATTGCAATGTGTATAAAGTACTTTCACATATGAAGTAAAATGAAGTGTGCCTTTAGAAGAATGATAATTGTATCATGCTAATAAATAAGCACATGCATAGAAAGAATTGTTAGTTTATTTGAAAAGTAGTTCTCAAAATAACAAGAATCATGAAAACCAAAGAGGACGCATGTTTCAATTAAGATGTATACTAAAACCAAAAAATAGTTCATTTTCTTTAGTACATACAAGCATAAACATGTACTGCAAACATCAAAAGAAAAGTCTTACAACATTTCCAATACATGCATGAAAATACGACCGACTCTGAGAGCTTCAAAATGTTAAGTGAAAGTGCCAAGATACACAATTACAAGGATGTATCACTTGTTCAATAGTGGAACATGAAGCCACAACTTACTCCTCAAAAGAATTATCTCTCTCTCCCATTCTTAGCTATATATGCCAAGGCTAAAAGTCCTTTTCTTGAGGCATGAGGGCCTATTTATAACTAATGGGGTGACCTTTCACCTCCCTTGTGACCCTTGAGCTCCTCTATGACCTTTGGATGTCCTAATGACTCTTCACATTCCACATGTGACTTTTGGACTTCCACACACATTTTACATTTTTATTACTTTTTCAAATAGAAAATTACATTTTAGAAAATTGTGGAAAACCCCATAAAGAAAATAGATATATTTGTGTTTACATTAGGGAAATTTTATTTCGGGATTGTAACATGTAGCTCTATTATGATATATTAGTACCAACCTCTATATCCTATTGTTATGTCTCTAACCTTTTGTGGTAGATCTAGATTGTACATGATCTTTCCCTCCAAATTTTTTGGATATATAATTTTGGAGTATGATTGTACATTGTTCCACAACATGATTTCCTTGATATGTAACTTCATCGGCTCAACTACATATTGAAAAACAAATTTTGTAGTCACTCGTAAGTCATGTCGAGTGGTCACTTGTCTAATGCGGTCTAAGAATTCTTCTATCTCCTGCATGATAGTACTCCTTTGTTTCACCTACCCAAGTGCACATATAGAAGGTATTTTCTGTACTTACACCAAGGCTTCCAATCCTTTGTACAACAGTGTGTATGCTAACACGGTGTAGCTTATATGGTTTTTGAGCTAGTCCAAGTTTGCATATACATTCTTATCTCTTCATCCATCTCAACTTTATACCTATGTTTTCTAACCAATGATGCAGGTGCATTTAAATACTTGGGGCCACATTCCTAGATCATATCTATAGTTGTATAAGCTAACTTTTGGATCCTCAAGTTTTCCTACAATCCTTTCTAAACTTCATAGAGAAGTTCCATTTCCTTATGAAAAGTGATCATCTCTTCATACACATTCTTCAATGTGCCTTTCAATAGCTTGATATCTTCATGTATAACTAACTGTAACCCTTCTAAACTAGAACTGGTGGAAGTCAACCTTTGATTTTCAACAAGGAGGTGATCAATGTTGGAATTATGACTAATGTGTTGTCCTTGATGGAAACCTACTTCATAAAGATGTCAACATGATGGTAGCAAGATGATTATACATGCTAGTACAAATGTGACAGAGAATGGAAAAGGGAATATCATTTCAGATACAAAATGATGATAAAGGTAAATTTTAGGAAAGTAAATGTGGGTCCTATGAAGAGATGTTGTGTACATATGCAAGTATGATGAAGAGAAGTCGTGTACAGTTTCTGCACCATGGTATTCGGAATACTAGGGGTATTTACCATGGTATTGGCCCATAGTAATGAGAACGATAATGGATATTTGATCCCATCAAAGAATACCATCAGAATTACTAAGTGATTTGCCTAAGGTATTGGCTAAGGCTTATATTATATAAGGTTACAAAGATCAAGTGTTAGGGTGTGCATATAATGGATTATTATGAATGAATTTATAGGAGTGCACCAGGGATTATGGAAATGGATCATATATAATAGATCTGAACTGGACACATATTGAATAATTTTTTTATGGTTTGATAGATTTGTGATGATGATATTATGATGTGTGTCTGTAACATTTTATATGTCGAGATTTGGGTTTGACAGATGTTGTGTTGCAGCGAAGGTATGTCTCAGTGATTACAGATATGTACACGGGTTTGACACTGATAAGTCACATACATACATGGATTTTCTATAGGGTAGTCACATATATATTTTATAGTATGGGTAGATCTATACACAAGTGTGGTAAATGATAAGAGCATACATACATGTATATTATTTATAAGAGTCATGTACATCTGCTAGGGTTTTTCAGTATGAGTTGTTAATGATGTTTGATTAGTTCTGTTATGTTTCCTATTATCTATCAATGAAGTCTCTCTTGTGATAATCTGTGTCTGATAGTGCTAACTGGGTTGACTTGTTTATGGAATGATATGTTGACTAGGGATAATGCTACAGTGTGATTATTTGTATCTGGTTCAGTGATCTGTGGTGGGTTCAATACGCAATTCAGTGATTGATTTAGTGCGACAGTGATTTAGATACAGTTGTTCAGTGTTTTGATATTTGTATGCAGGTCCTCTTAAGGAGAAGAGTGTACATATGTGGGTATGACTTAGAATAGTAGTGTATATATTCCGACATATGGTTAATCAGGGTTTGTAGTAGCAGCAGTTGGATTTTGTGATGGGTAACAGTGTTTGGATTGGTATATTGATGTATATGATGGTTTATGTCTATTATGGTTTGATTTTATTCAGTTGTAAGAAATGGTATAAATTCAGTAACTTGATTGGTTCATAGATTAAGTGATTTGATACAGTGATTGGTTTCATTATTGTTTTTTGGTATTGGGCTTAAATAATGGTAGTGGGTCTAGTCTAAAGATATGATGAAACGTGGCCTACAGGTTTGATGTTTTGGGTCAGGTGGATCCAGTATGAAATATTATGAAATGTGGTCCAAAAATCTTCTAAGGGTTGGATCCTTCAATGAGGAAGTCAAAGATTCCTTCTAGTGGTAGCTAGTGAATCTGATCATGGGGTTGGATCTCCCTTCCAGTGGGTGCTGGTAAATGAGATTAGGGGGTTGGAGCTCCTTTCTAGTGGGCAATGGAGAATGAGTGAAGGTTGTAGCCTTCTGCAGGTGGGTGTCTGCATACTGGTATGAGTTTGCGATAGTACAAGATTGTAATATGATTCCCTTTATAATAAAATATGAAGAAAGAGATGACGATAGCGGTGGTTTTCTCCCATATTGGATTTCCACCTAAAAATATACTTGTGTCCTCATGTGTTGATGTGTTTCTTATGTGTGATGGTTTATTATGTTTTTTTTGCTCATGGTTAATGTTCAATTAAAGGATAATGAATTAATGACATATTGGTTAGTAGAAAAAATTATGAAAGATATGAAAAGTTAGCTAACTAGATATATGTTGTTTTCATTCATCATAGTTGTGTACATATGCTAGTTTACTTAATGACAGTAGCATATAGAAATATGAATAAGAAAATGAAAGGTTTAAGTGAATTTTAAAATATTGATTCACCCCCCTAATATTTTTCCAAACAATTGGAATCAAATCAGGGTACTTCAGTTGAAGCTTAATCGCTTGGAGTGGATCTAGGATGATTGGAAAGAAGAAGATAGCTCGAAGGAAGGAGTTAGAAAACTATAGTACTGACAATGATATATTAGATGGTGACAAATACAGATGTTAGCAAATGTTCAGTTTTGGGAGCACCCCGCTTTCTATTGATCAAGAATGAAGAAGACGGTAGCAAAGAACTATCAGGTATTGGTTTTTGTTCTAGTTGTGGTCCATTTCCTTGTCTATGTAATAATAATGATAGTGAAGATGACAGTGAATCAACTAAACTTGCACTCATGGGTAAAAGTGAAAGTAAGCATTATAAAGAGAAAACATATTAAAAAATATTGGTGCTAGAAGCAGAAGAACAAGGCAAGGCAAAAACAATGGAAAATGAAGGCGTACCTATGTTAAGTAATGATAATTATCAACAATGGAAAGAAAAGATGAAGTCTAATCTAATGAACCTTGATGTTTTGTATTTAGTATGAAATGGATTCACCAAAATTCCTCCATCAAACGAAGAAGTGCAAAAGAGAAGTAAGGCATTAAGTGAAATAATTAATAGCATCCCTGATTCAGCATTAAATAGGGTTATGCATTATGCAACTGCAAAGGAAGTATGGTATAAGCTACAGGAAATCAATGAAGGAAGAACAAAGGAATAATGCTCATCAGAAGAACCAATAGGTAACCTTATTTCTAAAGACAATAATAATGCATCAAAGATAAGTATGCTACTGATTCAAAAGAATACATAATAGAGAAAGTTATTAATCTTAGAAGAAAACTTGGTCTTGATTTGAAAAATACTATTAATATTAAAGATAATTTGCAGGCTTATGATAACATGGCTCATATTAAATCAGTAAATGTTGCAGTAGAATCTGAACAATATTGTGAAGGCCTTGAAGCAGAGATTGTCTCTCTAAAAGCATATCTTGAAAGGTCAAACAAGTGAAATGAATAACTACTTCAAGGATTTGAAGAACAAGAGAATGGGACGAAGGAAGAAATTATCAACTTAAAGGAGAAAATGGAAGAAGGAAGAAAGGTTGAAGAAGGAATAAGAAAGCAATATCTTGAAACGGAAAAGAAATACCAAAGTATGGAGGTTGAGGTAAACATTCTAAAAGGTAAATTAGAAGAAAAGGATAGACACTTGAGAATTCAAGTTAGTGCTAAGATTTTGGATAGCATTCTTAATAGTCAAATGTCTCCCACCATTAATCCAGTCTTTTTCTTCATGAAACCATTAAGGAGAATCTAGTTCATAGGCTTATACAAGGATTTTGAAAGATAACATTATGAAATCTGAAATTATTGTCAAAGAGATTCGAAGTCAACCAGATAAACATCCAAATAAGATGAATCCTCAAAAGAAATCATTTTCTCCCAATAATATAGACATTAATTGATTCTCTTCTCTAATTAGTAATGTTGTGTTAGAGCCTAGATCAACCTCAGGCTGAAGGGACGCAATCCTAGGATAACCACAAACCACGCTTAACCTAGTAGCTAGCCCTACCAGGTCAGGAGAGGGCTCTCTCCATGTCACTCTCAGTTGAGATGACTAATTCTAAATTGGATTTTAGGCTCGGTATAGTAGCTTTAGGTTTTTTGGGTTGATTTTTAAAATTTTGTTGCTGGATCCAATGGAGCAGGCTAGTTGGGTCCGGGAAATTAAATCAAGGATACAAACATGTTCTGTGGGGCGAGATAGATAAGTGTTTATGTACTAGTAATTGAATGAGATGATGGATTCAAGACTGTTGAAGAGTTGAGGAGGGCATGAAGAAACCATGAGTCCTGTTCAAACTATTGAAAACATAAAAAACCAAATGCATTCCCAAGACAAGTCACTGTTATTAATGTATTTTTCCTATTTATCTTGATTCATTTAGTTTAGAAGAAAAAGAGAGATTTGGAGACATATAACACATAAGAATAACTCATTATAGAAGAAGAAACAATACATAAACTCATTATCACAATAATCCCACAAAAATAGTTGTGAAACCTGGTTTTATTCCTTGCCAAACTGTTGATACAAGTATACAATGAGTGCACCACTTCCAAAAGAGTCCAACCTTGACAAATGACTAAGAAAGTACATAATATAGGAAATAAAACACCTGAGCTAGCCATCAGGGGTCGAATCCAAGAGATCAGGAGTTGTTTCAACCACATCTAAACTAGGAACAAGAAAATAGGCAATGGAACAGCTTGCCTCTAAAACCAAGGAAACTGATACATTCAATTTTAAACCACTTTTTCATTGATGTATCTACCTCCTCAAGTAATTTTTCATCAAATTTACATCATATTACATCATTTAGCATCACATAATTTACCAAGGAGAGGAGAAAAAGTCAACTGGTAGTCAAACTAGGAGAAATTTTGAGCTCTGAGCAAAATTGACAAAAACTGCCCAATGTGCAATGTTGCTTCAAGCATGCTTTTGGAGGCCTTCCACTCCACCAAATCAGGCCCAAGATAGCTTTTTGGAAAGATTTGTCTGTCTAGTTTCTGAAACATCTTGAATTTCCTGATTTGGAGGTCATTTTCCCCTTCAAAAATGAATTCTCCAAGACCGCTTCCTGTGGGTGCAAAAAGTGGCAGAGAGGGCACTTTTTGAGTGTTTTTTGCCCTTTAGGAGACCTAGTTTTGCTCCAAATGAGATGAAACTTTCATGGATTGATGTAATTTTTATGTTGAATCCAGAACTACAAGCCATTTTTCAAATGGGTGTGCCAATCCAATGCACAGCACCACCAATCGGAATTTCTTGTGTTGCATAATTCAAAATTTTGAAATTGACAAAATTGTTTCAAAATTTGCCCAGTTTTGGCTCAAAGCTTATTCATGGGTTACTTTATTGGGCTAGAGTAACATCAGCCAAAATTTTGAGCTTATCATCCTTCTTTTTTCCTTTTAAGGCCCTCCTTAATCTTGCCTTAAGGTGCTTGATCCTCCTATTGCATATCCTATTCCGAGTCAAATAATGGTGGGACATATGCCTTAGCATCTTATTGTCTCTATCTTCTTTCCTTAGAAGCCCCTTAAGGTGACTATTAACTCTTTCAATCCATATCACGAAACTCAAAACATGACTGGTATCTAAAGTATGTGGTGGCTAATGGGCAAGCAAGTAGTTCACTCATCCTGATAGGTTCCACCCTGATAATTCTGCCACCTTTGTGAGGTTTCTTCTACTGAAAGATCCTTTTCCTAGAGTTGTCACTTAGGGTGTCCTCCTCAAAATCATGGTCACTGTCTCTTTCCATGCTTGTCTCTATGGGATGATGTGGTGATTATATGGTGAATGGTGGACAATAAATGGGGGAAAAAGATGAGTATGAAGAGATTTGTGAAAGGAACAATAATGATGAGGTGAGGTAGGGGAGTGTGAGGGATGGATAGAGGACCTACGGTTGTGATGTATGAGGGGCTTAGGGTTTCATAAAGGGATTAGTTTCTTAGGGAAAATAGGGAAAGGGAAAATAGGTTAGGGAAAATGGGATCAAGGGGTGGATTTAGGGCAAATGAAGTTGGGAAAAGGGACAAGGGGTTATGGTTTTCAATGGTATGAAATAGTGTATATAAGTAAACTAGGGTTTGACTTTTAGGAGACAAAAATCATGAACCATACATGAAAACCCTATTTAAGCTCAAGATATGTTGATACTTACTTGTTGGGAGGTGAATGCAGCAAAAGAAGTGATGGAGGATGACTTTGGGTGATTTACAAGCTTGGTAGCTCTATGCATAGCATAGTCCACCCAATGCATAGTACCTTCCCAATGTGCAACTCCAATGCGATTTTGTGAAGGAGAAATGGCTCTGATGCACAGTGCTTGCCTAATGCGCAGCACCAACCTCCCAATGTGTAGCACCTTTGTGTAGACAAATTTTGAAGGTCTTCCATGTGTCCAAATTGGGCGTGTGATAGCGTGCTAGAAATCATGTCAAGTCGTCTTTCCATAAAATCTTGAATTTTTCAATTTGGAGTTCATTTTCCCTGTTAGAAGTCAAATCTCCCAATACTGGTCAAGATGTGCAAAATGAGGCTTCCTAAATGCAAAGTGTTGTTGCAGTTAACTTTTGAAGGTCTTACTCAACTCCAAATTAAGTTCATGATAGCCCTTTAGAAAGTGCTCTTTGTCTAGTTATCGTTTGACTCATCAAGAAAGTCATTTGGTCATCCAAACTAGGCTAAATATTGATTTTCCCAAGGTCACTCCAGAAGTGCATCAATCCTCCTGAGGCCAATGATATTTTTGAAATTTCTCCCAAACCATGAAACTTGTGTAAAAATTGAAAGAGGTTTTCCTTCTTGCGTCAAAGATGGACAAAAACCTCTCTCACTTTTGTCAAATTCATATTTTATTTCTCAAAAACATAGTTTGAATAAAACCTATCCCGATATGTGGAACAGGGGATTTGTAGAAATGAAGGGAAATGAAAGGGATGAGGGACTTCTAAATTATTGAGAAAATTTTGGGAAGTAGGGAGGGATGTTAGGAAGTAGGGGAAAGTGAAATTTCAAATATTGAGTGAGGGGAATGGGTCTAAAAGGGCAAAATATGGGCCTAACTTAGAAAATTGTCAAATTGTAGCAATAAGATAGGGTTTGTGGGAAAATGATGAATTTGAGGGATATCAGTGGATAGGGAAAGATGCATTAACATCAGGACACAAATTTTTTTAATCATTTGGCCATCCAAGAAAAATTACCTTCAAAACCCTAGGAGAGGGAAATGGGCCTTACCCAAGTACAACTGAAGCACGAATAAGGTGTAAAATGACCCATTGGAACTTGAAATGATGATGAAAACTTTTTGAATGATGGTACATTGAGCTGAATGGTCACATGGATCGACACTTGGAAAACTTTAGAAAACAAATCCTAGACCGAAGACCTAGTGATCAAATTTTACTTGAAGACTCACTGAAATGACAAAATTTGACTTTGACACCCTAAGACCACTTTGTAAGAGCATGTTTGATCACTAGTGGAAGGCTTCAAATATTGACACTAACATTGGCTCCAATGGGGATGGTATCTCCTTGGAGGTGCTAAGAACACCATAGACCTAGTTGCCTTATCCATTAGGCATGGAGTCAAAAACTCTAACTGAAATGCATGACTCAAAACTGATGACTTGACGACACAAACTAAAACTGACTAAAACAAAAAATGAATCAAGACTTACTTAACTAAAACAAGTACTTACAAAGCTTTTTAATGCAACGAACCATTGAGATTTGAGGGCTTCAAATCACGATGAAAACCACCTACCTACTGATAAAATATGTACAATCATGTGAAGTGGGCCTTCCAATGTAACCAATCCAGCAGATGGCTACATATTGAAATTATGCTCTCACTTTCCTTGAGCAAGTAGAATGATGTACATGTAAGCATTTCACAATAATAACTGAGACCAAGGCTTATGCTAACGAACCAGGCAACATTCATCTTTTCTAATGCTTGCAAAATAATGCTAAAGGGATATTGAACATCTTGAAGCACTAGCTTGTCTTGAGATCCAGCAACAAAAATACAAGTACTCCCTTCATTCTGATTTGAAAGAACAGTTGGTTGCTGATTGATAAGAAGGCATAGAGTAGTATAAGCTTCTGCTATCTGAGTGTTGGTTGTAAATTCCTCAATCATGAGAAATTCTTATTCGAATTCTGGCATATTGTCTCTCTCAAGCTCAATTTCATAGTCTAAGCCTTTCTTAAACAAAAAACATTCTTCAAGATTATCAAACATGACAGCCTTATCATTTTCATGAAGGAAAACAATATCTGTTCGTTAATCTATAAATCTAATTTCAATACTGTTATCATTTTCAAAAGTGGAAGAAGCTTCATTAACACCTTCTTGACTATGTGAACACTGCAAACCTACATTAGCTTGGGCTGTAACCTAACCTTTGAGGATTTGATCTATCTCATCTTCAGACAGAGGAGATAATACTTTTTGTTTTCCTTTGCTCAAGCAATTATTGTCTTCTTGAAATAACATGAAAAACATGAATGACAATCCTCAATTCCCTGGTCTTCTGAAATTTGAAAACATTGTTGATCATCTTCATATGACATGGCTATTAAATGTCATCGCACTCATCAGTCATATGAGGGAAAAGTTTAGATAGTTCTTGAAACTCAAAACTAACACTTCTATCATTTACCATTGAGTTATTCAAAGAAGATTTTTCACTTGCATGAACAAAGATCTCATCTTGTTTTTCATAAAAGGACTGGATTACCTCCTCGTGAAGACTTTGTCCTAATGAAATGAGAGCACTTGGATCAATAACTTTGTCTTCTTCTTTCCAGATGATCTCAAAAACAAAGATCTCCTTCATAGGATTAAGAACAAGGTACTCTTCATCATCACGATTTGAATCTAGATCTGAAATAACCAACCTGATTTTATCACAATCTAAGATTGAAACTTGATTCCCCTACATACTGTCATCTATTATGAGCAAATCTGAAATAAGACCTTCTCTTTCGTCATTTTCCATTGTACTAAGATCTTGATACTGCTGCAAATTTTCCTAAGCATCTTGATAAGTATCCTTTAAGTTCTCTTTATGCTGCTGAAATGGATTTTCATATAGGGCTTCCATGATCTCATCGTCCATGAAGTCATCATCTTCATAAAATTTCTCAAGATTTTCAATAAAACTATAAGCATGTCTAAAATAGTTTTGAACTAATATTAAGGATGGATAAGATTCTTTATACCTTTCAAAGAACATGGTATGAAAACCTTTCAAACAGTAAATACTAGCAGGCGACAAAATTTCATACCAAGATCAAGCTTCACCTTCTAGACTGGCCATGAATATCTTCATCAAGTAGTCTTCAGACAAATCAACCTTCAACTTGCGAATATGTATGTGAAATCTAACCAGATGTAAAGCAGCATCATTCCTATCATCATCTTTAAACATAGGCAAATTCCTTTGCCAATCTACCTTTGGAATTTTATTTGGGAAACCTGGAATGTGATTCAGCTTATGGGAGCATACCTTCGATCTAGCGAATCCATTTTGATAACAATGAATTCACCAAGATATTCTTCAGGCTACTGGTTCTTGAAGAGTAGAGTTGCCATACAAAATGCTAAACCTTGGGACTCTTCGACACTGGAGTCGCCAGGTGAATTATTTCAGCCTTCCGATGTCTGATTGTTGTCCACCATCAACAATCAGATATAAACTTGATACATTTTACTGAGGAACATAAAAATATGTTCCCCAGTATGGTCGCCACTATGTTAGAGCCTAGATTGACCTCAGACTGAAGGGAAGCAATTCTAGGATAACCACAAACCATGCTTAACCTAGTAGCTAGCCCTATCAGGTCAGGAGAGGGCTCTCTCTGTGTCACTCTCAGTTGAGATGATTGATTCTAAATTGGATTTTAGGCTAGGTAGGCTAGGTATAGTAGCTTTATGGTTTTTGGGTTGATTTTGAAAATTTTGCTGCTGGATCCAATGGAGCAAGCAGGTTGGGTTCGGGAAATGCAATCAAGGATACATACATGTTCTGTGGGGCGAGATAGATAAGTGTTTATGTACTAGTAATTGGATGAGATGATGGATTTAATACTGATGAGGAGTTGAGGAGGGCATGAAGCAACCATGAGTCCTCTTCAAAATGTTGAAAACATAAAAAACCAAACGCATTCCCAAGACAAAGCACTGTTATAGTGTATTTTGTTTGTTTATCTTGATTCATTTAGTTTAGAAGAAAAAGAGAGATTCTAAGACATATAACACATAAGAGTAACTCATTACAGAAGAAGAAACAATACATAAACTCATTATCACAAGAATCCCACAAAAATAGTTGTGAAACCTGGTTTTATTCCTTACCAAACTGCTGATACAAATATACAATGAGTGCACCACTTCCAAAAGAGTCTAACCTTGAAAAATGACTAAGAAAGTACATAATATAGGCAAGAAAACCACCTGTGCTAGCCATCAGGGGTGGAATCCAAGAGACCAGGAGTTGTTTCAACCACATCTAAACTGGGACAGGAAAATAGGCAATGGAACAACTTGCCTCTAAAACCAAGGAAACTGATACATTTAATTTTAAACCACTTTTCATTGATGTATCTACCGCCTCAAGCTATTTTTCATCAAATTTACATCTTATTACATCATTTACCATCACAAATTTACCAAGGAGAGGAGAAAAAGTCAACTGGTAGTCAAACTGGGAGAATTTTTGATTTTTGAGCAAAATTGACAAGAACTGCCCAATGGGCAGTGCCATCATCCCAATGTGTAGTGTTTCTTCAAGCATGCTTTTGGAGGCCTTCCACTCCACCAAATTAGGCCCAAGATAGCTTTTTGGGATCTATCTGTCTAGTTTCTAAAACATCTTAAATTTCCTAATTTGGAGGTCATTTGCCCCTTCAAAAATGACTTCTCCCAAGACTACTTCCTGTGGGTGCAAAAAGTGGCAGAGTGGGCACTTTTTGAGTGTTTTTTTCCCTTTAGGACACTTAGTTTTGCTCCAAATGAGATGCAAATTTTAGGGATTGATGTAATTTTGATGTTGAATCCAGAAATACAAGCCATTTTTCAAATGGGTGTGTCAATCCAATGCGCAACGCCATCGACCGGAATTTCCTGTGTTTTATAATTCAAAAATTTGAAATTGACAAAATTGTTTCAAAATTTGCCCAGTTTTGGCTCAAAGCTGCTTCATGGGTTACTTTGTTGGGCTACAGTAACATCAGCCAAAATTTTGAGCTTATCATCCTTCTTTTTGCCTTTTAAGGCCCTCCTTAGTCTTGCCTTAAGGTGCTTGACCCTCTTGTTGCATATCCTATTCTGAGTCAAATAATGGTGGGCCATATGCCTTAGCATCGTATTGTCTCTACTTTATTTCTTTAGAAGCCCCTCAAGGTGAATATTAGCTCTTTCAAACCATATCACAAAACTCAAAACATGACTGATATCTAAAGCATGTGGTGGCTAATGGGAAAGCAAGTAGTTCACTCATGATGATAGGTTACTCCCTGATAATTCTGCCACCTTTGTGATGTTTCTTCCGCTGCAAGATCCTTTCCCTAGAGCTATCACTTAGGGTGTCCTCCTCAAAATCAAGGTCACTGTATCTTTCCATGCTTGTCTCTATGCAATGATGTGGTGATGATATGGTGAATGGTGGATAATAGACGAGGGGAAAAGATGAGTATGAAGAGATTTGTGAAAGGAACAATAGTGATGAGGTGAGGTAGGGGAGCGTGAGGGATGGATAGAGGACCTAGGGTTTTGATGTATGATGGGCTTAGCTTTTCGTAAAGGGATTAGTTTCTTAGGGAAAACAGGGAAAGGGAAAATAGGTTAGGGATAATGGGATCAAAGGGGTAGATTTAGGGAAAATGAAGTTGGGAAAAGGGACAAGGGATTATGGGTTGCAATGGTATGAAATAGTGCATAGAAGCAAACTAGGGTTTTACTTTTAGGAGACAAAAATCATGAACCATACATGAAAACCCTATTTAAGCTCAAGATATGTTGATACTTACTTATTGGGAGGTGAATGCAGCAAAAGAAGTGATGGAGGATTACTTTGGGTGATTTACAAGCTTGGCATATCAATGCATAGTGCAGTCCACCAAATTCATAGAACCTTCCCAATGCACAACGCCAATGCAATTTTGTGAAGGAGAAATGGCTCTGATGTGCAGCGCCTGCCCAATGTGCAGTGCCAACCTAGCAATGCGTAGTGCCTTTTTGAAGACAAATTTTTAAGGCCTTTCAGGTGTTCAAATTGAGAATATGATGGCGCTTTGGAAATCTTGTCAAGTCTACTTTCCAAAATATCTTGAATTTTTCAATTTGGAGTTTAGTTTCCCTATCAAAAGTCAAATCTCCCAGACTAGTCAAAATGTGCAGAATGAGGCTACCTAAATGCAGAGTGTTGTTGCAATCAACTTTTGAAGGTCTTCCTCAACTCCAAATTAAGCTCATGATAGCTCTATGGAAATATCGCTTTGTTTAGTTATTAGTTGATGCCTCAAGAAAGTCATTTGGTCATCCCAGCTAGGTTAAATCTTGATTTTCCCAAGGTCATTCTAGAATTGCATCAATCCTCCTGAGGCCAATGATTTTTTAGACATTTCTCCCAAACCATGAAACCTGTGTAAAAAATGAAAGAGGTTTTTCTTCCTGGGTCAAGGATGGACAAAAACCTCTCTCAATTTTGTCAAATTCATCTTTTCTTGCTCAAAAACATAGTTTTAAGAAAACTTATCCCGATATGTGGAACAGGGGATTTGTAGAAATGAAGGGAAATGAAGGGGATGAGGGACTTATAAATTATTGAGAAAAATTTTGGAAGTAGGGAGGGATATTAGGAAGTAGGGGAAGTGTAATTTCAAATATTGAGTGAGGGGAAGGGGTCCAAAAGGGAAAAACATAGGCCTAACCTAGAAAATTGTCAAATTGTAGCAATAAGATAGGGTTTGTGGGAAAATGATGAATTTGAGGGATATCAATGATGGGAATTGTTTAAGAAGGTATATTAGGGATAGGGGAAGGTGTATGAACATAAGGACACAAGTTTTGTTGATCGTTTTTCCATCCTAGAAAAATTACCTTCAAAACCCTAGGAGAGGGAAATGGGCCTTACCCAAGTACAACTGAAGCACTAACAAGGTGTAAAATGACCCATTGGAACCTAAAATGATGATGACAAATTTTTGAATGATGGTACACTCAGCCAAATGGTCACATGGATCAACACTTGCAAAACTTTGAAAACAAATCCTAGACCTAAGACCTGGTGATCAAGTTTTACTTGAAGACTCACTGAAATGACAAAATTTGACTTTGACACCTTAAGACCATTTTGTAAGAGCATGTTTGATCACTGTTGGAAGGATTCAAAGATTGAAACTAACATTTTGAATGTTTTATATGTCATAATTATGGACACATTGTAGCCAATTACAGAAGAAGACTATTTCAATATCAAGAAAATAATTGGTTCACAGAAAGATCATCAGCTTCTAGGTACTCAGGTTTTTTTAAGGAATATTATTTTTCTTGCAATATATTTGATCACAAAGGTATTGATTGCAATAGAAGGAATATGAAACCAAAATATTATGATTCCTCTTCTCATATAAGATGTTATATTTGTAACAATTTTAGGCATGTAGCAAAAGAATGCAGAAAAAAATCTAGGATCACCTCAAACAACATGGAAAGAAATCATAAAAGAATATTGATGTCAAAATACCTGAAAAAGATGGTTCCACCAACATTTCTCATAATAAGTAGAAATAAGAAGAACAAATAATGTGTGGTCTTGCTCTCTACGCATATGAATATGAATATTGGTACATATACAGTGGATGCTTTCATCACATGACAGGAAATAAGAGTAAGATGGAGTCTCTCAAGAAAAACCAATATGGTAAGGTTATTCGTTGAAATAATTCTCCATTAAAAGTTTTGGGAAAAGGTAGAGACAAAATTAATAAACATAGAGGAGAAGTTGATACTTTATTAGTTCAAGGGCCAAAGTAGAATATTCTAAGTGTGGGTCAAATGGCAGACAAGGGAAATATAATTGTGTTTATCAACCAAATGCAAGGTTATGGATGAAGAAAATGGCAAAGTCATAGCAAGAGGATACAAAAATATAGACAAATTATACATGTTTAAAGAACTAAATTCTCACATAAATGAGGAGGATTCAGACTTGGAGTAAAAGAAGATGATCTCTATTGTAGTACATTGTTCTTAAATGAATACTTCTCATAGTGACTATAGAAGTGAAGAGAGGTACATGACCTCATGAAGAGAAGGAGATGATTATTAGGTCTTCAGGATCAGTGATGTATGATCTCAAGGGGAGCTATACATATGTATAACTTGATGATGATTCCCATGTTGAATTGATATTCATATTTCTTATATTACTAATAGTGCATCTGATGATAGTGAAATGGGAACATATAGTACATGCTAAGGAGGAGTTGTGGTTATGAAAGCTCAACATTTTACTTTCTATACACGGAGCTCATAAAGGATAGTCGTGTATATATGTGAGTTTTTTTTCTAGACAGTAACATATGTTTATTCAAGATGAAGAAACTATGGAACAGACTCTGGGAGAAGTTCTAATATGCTTCAGTTAGTTATTATTTGGCTTTATGGTTTTGACATTGGTTGGTTATAGTTTGTTGAATATATGCTCAAATACTACTTAGAAGTGGTATTGTCTTATGATGGTTTATGAGTTGCTACAATATGAATTTTTTTCTTTGGTTCTTTTGATGGCTTTACCGATTGATGAAGATGGATATGATCAAACCTAACAGTGAATAGTTGGCACAAGTTTAGGGGGAGAATTTGCTATGCTTGTAATGGTGCATTCTTGGCATTATGATTTATTGAGAATTCCTTGTTGCATGAAGATGTGTAGGTGTTGATGTTAAAAGCACATATGATGTTGTTATTTTGTCATTAGTGACAGTAAAGTCTTCGATAAAGTTGCACTTAGTGGAGTTAATTCTACATGATGAGGATGTGCATGCCATGGTCCTTATTGACTTTAGTTGATGATGATGAGTTTCAGTCACTACTTATATGTTGTTGTCATTAGGTCTTCAACGATGCATAAGTTGCATATAACAACGTAAACTTTGAAACAGGAACTGATATTGTTACCCGTTTCGTAGAGATAGCAAAAAAATGATCAGATTTTGAAAGGGGCGATGCAGAACACACATATTTTTTTTAAAGCATAGCTTTTGGAAATTTAAATAACCGATACGTTACCCGTTTCATACGGGTAGTAAAAAAGTGACCCGATTTTGAAAAGTGGTGATGCAGAATATACTTCTTTTCTTTGAGAGCATATATTTGACACTTTAAATTTTAAGTATGGGGGATTACGCAGTGCATTATATTAGATATCATTTTTGGGATTCAACTGCGTTAAGTAAGTCATTCAAACGTAGGACCATTTCCATGAGAGGTAGTCGTAACTGACTAATTTCTCATGATTTTTGAATAGTTCACTTAGCACTCATTGCATCGGGTGATATTCATGTTGATTTTGAAACGTGTTGATGCAGTCTAATTTTTTTAGAGGACTTATTTTTCACACTTTAAAATTTATTATGCCCAATTTTTTTGAAATTATGATTAGTTAACGAATTTCAAGTTGTTTTATTTTTATTTTTTTAAATGTTGATTACTTAAAAAACAAATATATGTGTATATATAGATATATATATATATATATATAATATAAGTATAATATATATATTATTATATATATAATAATATATATGTATATAGTGTGGTATTTGTATATTGTTCTCTGGGGCGAGTGCGTCGGGGGGGTATTGTGGTGATGATGATGGAAGTATTTGGTAAATAATAATAGTCCAAAAGAAACAAAAAAATAAAATTATCTGTCAGTAAACCATAAAAGAATTTTGGAAACAAACAAGACAAACACACAAGATTAAAAAATTAAATAAATAATAATACTCGGAAAAAAAAGTTTAAAAACAGTAAAATTAATATTAAAACATTTAAAAAAACAAAATAAAACAAAAATAAACTCAAATTTTATAAAAAAAAATATGAAAAAACAAAAAAATATGAAAATTTTAAAAATATACATACCTTTTCAAAAAAAAAATCAAAAAACTTTTAAAGTTTAAAAAAATATTTATTTTTGATTTTTTTTTAAATTTTTTAGTAAGCCCTAGATTTTTTATATAAACACAAAACAAAAACAAAAACAAAAACAAATTGACCCCTATGCCAC
>APFE031627503.1:129607-167435 GCA_000404065.3 Pinus taeda | reverse complement strand
TCTCCATCGCCCTGTCACCGGTGGTGGCACGACCCTAGGCGGAGAGGCGATCTACATGGGAGGCGGAGAGGCAATTCCCGGCCAGCCACATGTGGGACAGGGGTCCGTTTAAAAATAATAATAATAATAATAATGAATAATTTAATTTTTTGTTTTTAATATGGCATATAATTTTATATTTTGTTTTTAAATAAAAAAGTTTAATTTTATTTAAAAATTAAATTTAATAGTTATTTATTTGTTTTAAATAAAAAATATTTTTTTTTTCTCGGTAAAACTAGCTAGGCTTTTATATAATATTTACAGTGAAATTTTTACAGACAGTATAGCAGGATTTCCATGGCCGCCAGTGGCGCCTTGGGTGACTTAGATTTGACTCAAAAAGCTCCCACGCAGGGGTAGCATCAACAACATTTCCAAAATTTCTTCAAAAAGACTGACTGAGGCAGGAAATCTTTCCAAATTGCCCATAAATAGACCTAGACATATTGAATTAAACATAAGCATGCCTGCCCACGCAGGGTCGGTCTTCATAACCAGACTGAGGACTGATACAAACAAGACAAACTGATACAAAACACGACCAAAACAAACTGGACAAAATAAGAAACTGTAGGTGAGCAGACATAATGCTAACCCAGATCCCTTGACCTGCAGCAAACAAAATCCTGGACCCGAGCTGAGTGGAAACGGCAGGTGCTGGAGCGCGCGTGAGAAGGTCAGTCAGCATCAGGAATTTTCTCCTCCACAATGGTGCACCATCCCTGACCCTCAGGGATTCCTTCCCACATGGCGGCCCATTTGTCCTGTGCTGAGTCTTGGGATTTCTTCGCCTGGGGGATAGTGGGAACGTCCATAATCTCCTTCCCTGAGGTACCCTCCCCACTGCTGGAGGCAGCACAGGGCCCGCTTTTCCTGAGCCCTCTGGGGGAGGATCCTCCATTCCTGGAGGCGTCTCTCCTTCATTCCCTTCCGGAGCTTGAGTAAAAAGCACTGAAACATGGGCATTAATTCCTAGATTGTCCATGGATTTGCCCAGGGTGAACACCACAGAGCCAAATGTGGGTGATGGCACGCCACGTAAGGCTGGGCCACATGGCTCCCATGTGACACCCCGTGACCAATTAAATACTGGAAGGACTCAGCCGTCAAAGGCCTAGTCCTGCAAGGTTTATGCTCTGAGCATTCAATGCTGAGCAGATTGAAGGGATGGTGGCAGTTATGGAGCGCTTCGAACAAAGGAATGTTGAGGGATATCAAGGCATGGAGGGGCAGTTATCAGTTTATTGTTTTCGTGGGGGTAAGGAACTGCGATTGCAGAGGCATTCGATGCAGAGGCAGGCCTGCAGGAGGGCAGCGATCCCACCACCTCAAGCTGCCTTCTGGGCTTCTCGACGCTCCAAATCAGGTTTCTGTTCGGGGAGAAAGAGGAAATTTGAGAGCACTTCAGAAGCTCAGGTGGCAAAAACAGAGGTTCGGGTGGCGAACTCAGAGGTCCTGGTGGCAATTTCGGAGGTACTGGAGGCAAATTCAGAGATTCAGGCAGCGAATTCGAAGGTTCTGGGGGCAAATTCAGAGTTGCTGGGGGCGAATTCAGGGGTTTTCGGGGCGAATTCAGTGGTTTATGCGGAGAATTCGAAGGTGGTGGTGGTGCTTGGAAGGCTCTAGTGGCGAATTGTGCCTTCGGGTTGGCCTCACAATCCGCTCAAAGCTATCAAGGGAGGAGGAGAACTGCCCATGGCGAGGCTACGACAACGGCAACCTTGCAGGAGGGGTTCTGGACGTGGCTCTTCCTCGCGCCCACCAGCCGAGAGGGAGCACCACCATTGTTGCTGCTACTATTGCTATAGGAGGGCAGGGATCAAGCCACTCCAAGCTGGGCAATACCTGGAGTTTTAAATAAAAAATATTACTTTTTAAATTGTTTTGATTTTTTTTTTTAATAAAAATTTAAATTTTTTTTTTTTTTATTATATATATTATAATTATTATATATATTATATATATATAATAATATTATTAAATATAATATAATATATTAAATTTAATGTTTTTTTTTTAATTTGAAATTACAATATATTTTTAATTTTTAACTGTGTTTTGTTTGTTCTGATTTGTTTTTTGTTTTTTTTAGTAGTATTATTTTTGTTTCTGGTTTTTTTTTTTTTTTTTTAATCTTGATTTTAGTAGTTTTTAATTTTATTTTATTTTATTACTTTTTTTTTATAGTTTTGTTAATGTTTTTTTTGTATTTTCTTTTTTACCTACTAATTTTATAGTTTATTTTAATTTTATTATATATATATTTAATATTGTTTTTAATTTTTTTCCTTTTTATGTTTATTTTTTTTTGTTTTTATTTTATGTTTTTGTTGTAATTTATGTTTGTTATTTTTTGTTTACTTTTTTTTGTTTTGTGTTTTTCATTTGTTTTTATTATTTTTTAATTTTTTATTTGTTTTTATTGTTTTCTTGTTCTTTTGAATTTTAATGTGTGGGGTCTGATAAAATCTTTACGGCCTTATTCGAAATGTTGAAATTTTACCCTTGAAAAAAAAGCTTAGAGGCTATCAATCACTTTTCGTTTTAACAATGTTTTTGCACCAGAAATACGCATAGAAAAAGATAAATAAATAAATAAATAAAATAAAATAAATAATAAATAGTAATTTCAAAAAAAAAAAACATGTTTTTCGAACATCAACATTTTTCGTTTTGAGGGTGTTTTTTGAACAATTTTTTCACAAAAAATTAGTTTTCACCGCCATTTTTAAAACATGTTGAAAATTTACTCTAGAAAAGAAAGGTGTTATTCCAGCATCAACACTTTTCGTTTTTAACATTATTTTTTATGTTTTTACGGGGTTTTTTTGGCTAGAGTTCCCGTTTTGAGTTTATAGTTCCCGTTTCAAAGTTTACATTGTTATATGGGTCAGTTATGGATGATGCATATAGTGTTGTTATTGGTTCTCACATATGTTACATGGTTATGATACATGTATATGTTATGCTACATATGTCTTATGCTTGGTTGATGATGATGAGTTCATATTTCTATCTCTATATCATAAGATGATGGATGGTTACTTGAGTTTCATATTGGTTATGTTGTTTATAATGTGATAATTCTTCTTGCATGAAAATAATAGGCCAAGAGAATGATATTGCTGACTATATGAGGAAAATGTAGGTTACATAAAGATAAGAGGATGGTTATTGATATATTGCTGCTACAATTGTTGGGTGGTGCTTGGATACATTCCATATTTAGTCACACATTGACATATTTGGTCACATGGTGATGTTGATGAGGTTTGATGCTACATTGTCCTATCTGTTAGGTTCCTACAATTCATAGTTTCAATTGATGATTGGCTACTTCCTTTTAGTTGATGAAATTGTAAATAATATTGTATTCTATAAAGGATTTTACAAAAAATATCTATATATAAAAAATGATGAAAAGAAGGTATAAAAAAATGTATATGAGAAAAAGAAAAAATAGAATAAAAATGAAAAAATGAGAAAAACCCATGAAAATTTTTATGCAAGTGAGCAAGTTAAAATGTGACCAAAAATATCAAAAATGCATTAAAGTTAATTTCAAAGTTTTTTCAAATAAAAGTCTGCAGCTTGTTTAAATGCCACAGAGATAAATTTCATATTTTAACCATATTGCTTAATCATGATTAATCAAAGTTAAAAAGATTGCATAGATTAGATAATAAATCAACCATAGCACCTAATCAAGGTTGAAATCAATAGGTAGATTAGAGGAATATTAATCAAAGTGTTTAAACTTTGCTAATTGCATAAATATGCATTAGAATAGGTTAGACACAACCTTAGGAAATAATATGGATTTGCTAATCAAAACACGACCTTAGGATAAATTAAGTATGCTTAAGTATAAGTTAATCCTGTTAGTAATGAGTTAATCGTGTCATCTAAATATGATTAATAAATTGTAATAATATGCATTGACATTAATGTCTGGTTTTTATAAAAAAATCAAAAGCGAAAAAGACTTTTTTTGTAAGTTTGCAATAGCAGGTGTGCATCATCCGGCGGTTGTGATTTACCCTACACCGATAAATGATGGAGAATCAAGTTTAGACCCCCTACCCATTCTATCTTTATCAACAAGGGGGGGTCCAAAAAATTGTTTTCATATCCCCAAGCCCCACGACACGTGGTAGGCACACATTACTTCCCATCCACCCCCCTCCCACTGCAAAATTCTTACCACCTACCCCCCTGAAAAGCTCATCTTCCTACCAACATCTATCTACGCCCATCACATCATTCTTCTACCACATCCCTACTTCCCCGCCAGTCCTATTTCACCATATGACCTCCCCGCTCTAGTTCCATTGCAATCTTCCCATTACACCATGCACGTTACCTCCCAAACATTCGCTACCTGGAAACCGATCTGCTCCATAACAGACCAAAACTAGCGGAAAACTCCGAATTCATTATAAAAAACCCCAAATTGGTCGCTCTTTCTCCTTTATGCTCCCCGTCAATTTTAGAAAAATAAGTACAAGATTTTTAAATTTCCACCCCATCTTTTCAATTGCTGGGTCACCCCTACAAATTCCAATCAACCATTTTCGACCACGTACTTGTCACCATGACCAGATTCCTCATCCAACATTCAAATTTTTCTGGGTAAAGAACAAACCTTCATCTTTGTTCCTGATATTCTGAACAATGGCACCTAAGGGAAAGTCAAAGAAAACTAGTGAAAATATGATGATCCTTCCTACAATTGACTTAGACCATATACCATTGGTAGACCAACACTACAAAATTGTAGAGACCAATTCTAAGTTCAACTTGTTCGAACTGCACAATTGTCTCAAAAAAACCTTTCTAGACAAGAGTGATGAAATAAACCTCTGGGAATCCCTCTTGTCAAAATTCATGTTTCCCTAGACTCATCATTTCCTAGATTCTGCCATATGGCATCAATCCATATATATTCCTAGCCATAGAGCCATTGTGGCCCACAATGGTGACATTCTGCTAACCATAACCCTAGAGTCCATTAACCAAATGCTACAAATTCTCCAATATGACTCTTTGAGCCCTTTTTTTGTAGATTCCCTCATGGAAATCTACGAGAAGTTGACCTTCCCTCAGAGAGCTAGGATATTTGAGATTTTCCTACCAGAAGATGTTCAACTCCCAAAGATGAATCCACCATACCCAGCGTCTACATTTCCTAAAAAAACTAAACAAATTATGTCATTAGTGTCTTGGCTACTATGATACCACTTAGATCAATGGATAGATGAGCCTATTTTAGGTTTTTTGTCCATCTTTTCCACATAAGAAAAACCTTCTGTAATATTTAATTTTAGTCAATTCCTTGAACATCCATGCCAAATTCCTCAAGATCAAAACATAAGGAATGTTTAAACATTCATCAGTGTTAGTATACATGTTTTTGTTTCATCAGGCAGATAGATTTCCAATGAACTTGCAGAAATTTGATGATCAAGGTAATGCATAGTCAGTTATACAATGGATCTCTTTAGTAAGGAAGAATTCAAGTGATTTTACCTTCAATAACTTCATTGACCAGTTTATCTATATAGTGTTGTGTCCTCTAAACAGCAATGTGGATGCTAGAATAGGTTATGAGATTCAAAGAACCTTACACCTCAGTGATCAAGAGAAAATAGGAGAATTATACTTGTACTAGAACTACACAGAAATTAGGGTGTATGGATGTTAGATTCCACCATACAGATTGTAAAAATATGTTCCTATGAGAATTTTCTCATTAGTGTATATCAGGAAAGATCAATATGGATTATTTTCATTTTATCTGAGCCAAGAAGAAGGCCCAATTCAAGATCAAAACACAGGTGGGACCTTTTATATGCAATAGTAGGGCAGCAGGCAACGAGACTAATACACTTCTCAATCAGATGAACTTTTAGTTAAGTTTCACTTGGTCCTATGACCCATTTGGCATAATTTTGAGTCTAAGAGTGGAGCAGAAGACCACTCCTTATTCTCAGACTCCCAAGCCCGAAATTGAGAAGTTTATGAACAAAGATCAATGGTAGGAGAACACCTTGCAGGAAGTTGAGGAGCATATTTTATCTACAACCACTTCACAGACACCAGTCCCTAGGAGAAGCATGATAAAAGGCCCAGAGAAGAAAATCCTTCTTTTGTGACAGAAATTGAAGCCAAGTAGTTCTTAATTTATACAAAGAAACCTGAAAAAAATCCACAACTAGTTTTTATGCAGGATGAAGAAGGACAGACTACTATAATCATGACAGATAAACATGTTTAAAAAACACCAGAAAACATCTTTGTGGGTACAATACAAAAAGACATTTTTGTAGGCTCTCCATCTTCCTCAACCTCACAAGATCCTCCATATTCTACACAGACAATAGACTTGGCTCAAGGCCAAACAGAGCCCAATATTTTTGTTAAGTACAAAGAAATAAAGCAGAAAAATGAAATTCTAAAGGCCAATACATACACTCAATTCTAGAAGGAAATTGCCTCTTCCCAATGCGGGCCTCTACTAGCCTTTGATACTGAACAAGGAAGAGTGCATATAGCTTTTGTACAGGCATAGGTTCCATTCCCAAAATCACCAACAAACTACAAGAAGACAATATTCTCCTTTGAAATAAATCAAATCCATCTAATTGATTAGATGGATGTGCACAAACAAACTATGGAGATTTTATACTCCACTCTAACTAATACTGCCATGATAGCTTTAGAACTATAGGCCTCTATCAGCAATATACAATCACAATTGAAGTTGGATAAAATCTCATATTTGGCAAAAGATACTAGAATTAAGTCATTAGAGGACTTAGTCATCAAGCTAGGTTATGACCCCAGTGATGTGAAGGCAGTAGAGGATATTGCAAGGAAAAAGAATGCAGATATAGCATCTATGAGGAAGAAACTCAAGTTTCCATCTATAGAGGATCCACAGACCAAGGAAATGGGAGAAATGGAAAAGAAAAAGGAATACATGTTCAAGATAATAATTGAACAAAATTTCTAAGTCAGAGAAATGGAGGTGGAACTAGAAAAATTACTCAAGGAAAATAAGAAATCCTCACAACTAGCCATTGTTTCACATATGACAGTACCAATTGAAGTTGCAAAAGCAGTAGAGGCTTCAACATCAACAGCAGCACCAACACCAACTACATATTATTCCACCGAATTGATTAAAGCCATGCAGGAGATGTCCATTCAAGGAAAAGATTAAGAAGTTGAAATAACAGTTGAAGAATTTACAGGAACAGAAGTTGACGAATGATAACTCTTATATAGCAGAGTTATCGAAATCTCACAGGCTTTCTCAAAGAATAGAGTTTTTATAGAGTGAGTCAGTAATGGTTCAAACTCTGGTATGGGCTAAAGAAAACATATAGACATATATCAATGAAGCTATAACTAATATTTGGCCATAAATACAAATCATTTTCGATCAGGAAGAGTTGATACACAGGTCAAAAACATTGATAGAAAAAGCGAGGGGAATATTGGGAGACAAGCCAACTAAAGCAACAACATTGATCAAAATCCTAAATTCTAAGACCAGAGAATAATTAGAGGAGATACAAATTGAAGATAGGACTAAAACCATCTTAGAAATCAAGAAGTTTTTGCGGAAGAGAAACTTAATGGTTTAATTAGAGAACAAATGCCAAACTCTGGAAACTGTTATCCAGAGATTTCATATCGGGTTTAATCTACTGAATCAGAGAAGTCTGCTAGGTTTAGTGTCTTTGAATGATAGGTTAATTAGTTTGAGTGACTACAGTAAAAAAAATTACACTATTTACAAAGATAAATCCAAGTTTGCAGGGGTAAAAGAAAGTATGACAAGCAAAGCTTTCTTGGAGGACCTAGATTTTTATCTCATCATTAAACATGAGATTAAACATATTTTCATCAATAGACCTACCTTTGAAAATATACCAAATTTGATGAAACATGTAGAATTATAATAAAACTTTCTATCCCCAGTCAAGATTGATGGGATCAATTGTGTGAATTACTTGAGTGAAATGTTTTTCATCTCACACAGTGAGGCAACACCTTTTTGGGACCAATCATCAACAACCATCCTCAACAATAGTGTCAACAGCTCCAGAAGTTCTGAATTCCTAAATTTTTGTACTATTTATGTAATCTGTTTTAGATATTATAGGATTATGTCTTGATCTTTTGACATCAAGATATTTTGTAGTTATTTTTCTATAAGTACTTCATAATTCAAAGTAATAAACGTTTATGTTTATGTAAAGAAAGGACCATTCATGTAAAGTTGTTCCACAAAGTTCAAGTGGACACATTTAAGTAATACATGAATTTTTCAGGATTCCTGTGTCATATTTTTGGGTGAAGTGATCTTCTCTTTCGTTATTGTTTTTTTCTCTATTTTTCATATGTGTTTCTTTTCTCTATTTTGTAAATAAAATTAATATTAGGATTTGTTTCAATAACACCCTGTCCTGGCTTAAAACAATATCAATGTTTTCTACTGAAGTTAAGCAATAAAATTCTTAATTTCTCTCTACTTAATGTACACTTAATCATTTCTTATTTTTCAATCTCATTAAACATATAAGATACAATAAATCTGCCTACCTTACCCCATTAGATATGTCTGTAAATGCTAAAATAAATCCATTCAAAGTATATTGGCTCCATTACCCAATGGTGTATTGTTACTTTATCAACCAAAAAACCAAACCATTGAACTTTCATAACTAGCCTAATATCCCACTATAAACAAATCTAAATCTGAAAGAGAGGTCCCTTGCTGAAGCTGACAGGAATAGATCCCAGATTTCAAAGTGGTTTTATGGTTAGCTTTGTATTTATTTTGTAGTCTTAGGAAATACAAATTGCTAACGTTTTGGCGACCATACTAGGGAATGATCAAAATTTATTCATATTTAAGTTTCCCAAAAGTGAAATTCATCTTAGTGACTAAAATTTCCATTTCTAAAACTGAGTTAAGACTGTCTGTTATTCATAAGAGTTCATAAATTTTGATAATTGTACATATTTTGTAATATATTTGGCTCCTAGAAGAATACATACTAGATCCAACCCAGATCATAATCCCCCACAGATTGTAAACAACCCTGAATTGATCCTTGGAAGGAAAAGCCCAACTAAAAGCCAGGGAAGTAACAACCCTCCATCTAAAGATCAATCTCTCCATGTAGGTTTTGAGAATTTAGATGAAGTTGATATTAGGTTGGATCTAGATTTTGAGAATAGTTTATTTAGAACCAAGTTAGACACTTGGATACCTCAAATAGTGGTTGATGAGAATATATTCAAACCTCACATTTTAAAACCTCAAGTTGGTAAATTTGATCCTAATGAGGATGCCATTAAACAATTTGAAAAACTTGAGAAACTGGTATCTAAACCAGATCAGGCCATACATACATCTTGTGAGTCCCCTAAAACTGTATCCTCTTCCTCCACTGCTTCATCCCCATAACAACTTAAGAGTTCTCCCAAAAAATTCACCCCACCCAAAACTTCCCTTATTCATACCACTCTTTTCCAAACTCCTGTTGTTTTTGTAGGATATTCTTTCATTTCCACTACCTCTCCAATAATTACACCCATTACCATCCCAACTATTTCATCTTCAATCCCTACCACTACACCTATTTCATTTTCAATCCCTACCATCCCTGCATCTACACAGCAAATTGTTATTACACCTCCTTTTATACCTTTCATACCCATACCTGTTGTAGTTCCTTTTATACCTCACATACCAACCATGGTAGGCAAATATGCTCCTTTGGCATTGCAAGCACATTTAAATGTTATTCCATAGAACTATGCTCAAATATTTCCACAATTTAATGGTACATGTCCTGTGACAGCACATCTACATATTGATAGAATGAATGACCTGTCTGACTTAGAAGAAGTCGATGACAAGCATGTTAAAATTAGGTTTTTTCTCAGAATTTAACATGAGAATTTAAGAAGTGGTATAGGGCATTACTAGCTAGGAGCATGGTTGATTTACCTCAATTTCACCAAAGTTTTCTTACTAGATGGGAAACTAAAAAGAATCCCCTTCAAATTCTAAATGAATACAAAACCATAAAATTTTAGCAGATTCCTTGGTTGTTTCAGCCAGTACTTGCAAGATTCCTTTCCACTCAAATAGTAAATATGTTGTAAAAGTCAAACATAGGCTAGTTGTGCCTGATAACATCAGATACTGTCAAGTGTTTGGTAATCATGAACAAATTGAAAATTTCTTGAAATTAGAAGATGAATTTGAATGCACACATATAGATTTAGATAATTATGTAGAAATAAATGAGAGTGAATTAATGTTAAAAGAAGCTAATGAGGATTTAGAACCTTTAGAAGTGTTTCAATTAAAAGATAATTCGTTGCCTAAGGGGCTACCACCTTTGGAAGATCTGCTTGATTTCAATGATGTAGAGAAAAAAACTCAAAATTGAACCTATGGGGGTTGGGATAGAGGAATGAAACATAGGGACTAAAGAGAGCCCTAAGATTATTAAATTATCCAAATCCTTGCCTCTTGATGAAAAACTTAAATACATTTCACTTTTGAAATAATTTTCTGATGTTTTTACCTAGAGTTATGAGGACTTAAAATCTATGACACCAACATCATTCGACATATTATTCCCCTTAAAGAAGATCAGAAGCATTTTAAATAAAATCTAACAAGGGTCAATCCACTCCTATTTCTTCTTATAGAAAAGGAATTTAAGAAGTTATATGATGCCAAAACTATTTTACCTCTTAGATTTTCTAAGTGGGTTTCAAACCTAGTACCTACAAGGAAGAAAATGGGAGAAATTAGGCTATGTGTAGACTTCCAAAACTTGAATAAATCCTCTCTTAAAGACAACTACCCCCTCCCAAAAATGGATAATATATTACAAAATGTAGTTGGGTCGAGTAGGATCTCTTTATTAGATGGATTTTCAGGTTACAACCAAGTCCTAGTTCACCCTGATGACCAACAAAAGACAAGCTTTAATACACCATGGGGTACCTTTATGTATGTAAATATGCCTTTCAGTCTGATGAATTTTCGAGCCACCTTCCAAAGGGCAATGGATTTTTCCTTTGCTGATGAAATTTCCAAGTTCATTGTCATTTATCTGGATGACATCATTGTATTTTCAAATACTGGGGAAGAACACTTGTTGCATTTAAGAAGAGTCTTTGAAAAATGTAGGAAATTTGGCATCTCACTGAACCCCAAGAAAACATTGTTTGGTTTAGAAGAGGGAAAAATTTTAAGCCACATCATTTCCAAGGAATTGTAATTGATCCTAGCAGAGTTGATGCTATTCTCAAAATTTACCCTCCTAGGAATAAGAAAGAAGTTCAGTCCTTCATTGGGAGAATAAATTTCCTCAACAGATTTATTCCCAATTTAGAATAAATCATAAGGTCCATCAAAAATATGTTGAAAAAGGATTCTAAAATAAAATGGAATTCTAAAGCCAAAAAATATTTCAGTGAAGTAAAACTAGCTCTAACAACTGCTCCTGTATTGATTAGTCTTGATTTCACCAAAGATTTTATGTTGTTTTATTTTGCATTTGATCACACTATTGCAGTTGTTTTATTGCAGAATAACAGTGAAGGATAGGAGTAGCCAATAGCTTTATTTAGTAGGGTTTTAAGGGATACTTCATTGAAATACAATATAATTGAGAAACAAGCTTTTTCCTTGGTAAAAGCACTAAAGGACTTTAGATTTTACATTTTACACTCCCATGTAATTGCATATGTCCCTAATGTTATTGTAAAAGATATTAACATGAACTAATCTTGGTGGAAAAAGGGGCAAATGGATTGTTGTTATGTTGGAATATGATCTTGAAATCAAGCCTACCAAGTTGATCAAAGGTCTGGGATTGGCAAAACTGATAGAAGAATCTAATTTCCATGTAGTTGACATAAATTGCATAGCTGAACTAGATGAACAGGAAGAGCAAGCGATTCCATAGGTATCACAAGACTTTGTTGCCTATCCATGGTATGAAGACATTCTCTTTGTACTACAAAATTTACAAGCTCCTCCGAATTTGACTAAAACTAAAGTCGGATTTCTTAAGTTAAAGGTTGTGAGATTTTGTATTTTGGATAATAATGTATATTGGAAAGATGCAGGTGGAATTTTACTTAACTGTGTGCTAAAATATGAAGCAGATAAACTTATGCAAAAATTCCATGAAGAAGATTGTGGATGAAACTTGTACTAGAAGACAACAGTAAACAAGATTTTAAGGGTTGGGTTATACTGGCCTGCCTTGTTTGCAGATGTCCACAGGAAATTCACCACATGTCATAACTGCCAAATATTTGAAGGAAAGAGAAAATTGTTACCCCTACCCTTGAAGCCCATATCAATTGAAACCCCTTTCTAGCAATGGGCTTTGGATTTCATTGGAGAAATACACCCCAATTCCTCAACCCATCATAAGTAGAACTTTACAACCACCAACTATTTTACGAAATGGATTGAAGGTGTACCTAAAATACAGGCCATAGATGCAGTAATCATCAAAACATTCTTTCTAGATTTGGATGCCCAAATAAGATAATTATTGATAATGTAGTTGCATTTAAATCAAAGAATAAGGTCGACTTTTTCAACAAGTATAACATAAGTTTAGGTCACTCTATTGCCTATTACCTACAAGGAAATGGGCTAGCTGAGTCTTCCAATAAAATTTTGGTAAATATCATCAAGAAGTTATTGCAGGATAATAAAATGTCTTGACATAAAAAATTAATCAATTCTTTGTGGGGTGATAGCCTCACTACCAAAAAATCCATTGGTATGTCCCCTTTCCAACTATTTTATGGGATAGATGGTGTTTTCCCCACATCCATAGGAATCCCTATTTTGAAATTACTGCAAGAATCCGAAGTTGAACGTAATGAACCACAAAGAAGAATAAACTAGAACATACAATTGCAACAATCAAGAGAGGAAGTCTACAATAAAGCCTAAGCCATACAAGAGAATATCAAGAAAATTTATGATAGGAGAACCAAAGCTAATTATTTCCAAATAGAAGATATTGTACTAAAATGGGATTCAAGAATTGAGGACAAGGGTAAGCATGGAAAGTTTGGTAATTTGTGTAAGGGACCTTACAAAATTGATGCTTACAGAGAGAACAATGCATTTTTTCTGAAGGATGTGTCTAGAGGACCTGTAAATGGAAGAATGCTCAACCATTACTTTCCTCCAACATAAAACACTTTCCATTCAATTCATTATGAATACCACTCTATTTTTCTACTGTTAGCGTGGGTGGTTTCCATCAAAAGTTGAAGCCCGAGGAGAAGGCCATAAGCTCCTAATGAGATGCTACCATATTTACAACAATAAATAGATCAATTCTGATGGAGAATGAAGACATAAGGAAAAAGACCAAGGCTACTGATCAAAGTGTTCTTCACACCTCACAAGGAGGATGTCATCCCTAGCTGGAGCCACTGTTAGGGTCCAATGATTCATAGTTTCAATTGATAATTCATTATTTCCTTTTAGTTGATAAAAATGTAAATAATGTTGTATTTCTGCAAATGATTCATTATATATATATATATATAAAATATAATCATGAAAAGAGGATATAAAAAAAATGTACATGAGAAAAATAAAAAATAAAATATGAAAGAAAAAAATGAAAAAACCCCATGAAAAATTGTATGCAGGTGAGCAAGTTGAAATGCCACCAAAAAGATAAAAAATGCATTAAAGTTAATTTCAAAGCTTTTTCAAATAAAAGTGTGCATCTTGTTTAAATGCCACAGAGAAATAAATTGCATAGTTTAATCATGATTAAACTAAGTTAAAAAGGTTGCATATATTAGATAATAAATCAACCATCAAGCCTAATCTTGGTTGAAATCAATAGGTATATTAGAGGAATATTAATCAAAGTGTTTAAACTTGGTTAAATGCATAAATATGTATTAGAATAGGTTAGATGCAACCTTAGGAAAATAATATGGTTTTTCTAATCAAAATACTCCCTTAGGATAAATTAAGTACGTTTTAGTATAAGTTAATCATGTTAGTAATGAGTTAATCGTTTCATTTAAACATAATTAATAAATTATAATAATATGTGTTGATGCTAATGTTTGGTTTTTATAACAAATTTGAAAGCGAAAAAGACTTCTTTTGTAAGTTTTCAATAGCAGGCGCGCATCATCTGGTGGCTGTGATTTACCCCCCACCCAGATAAACTGTGGAGAATCAAGTGCGGACCCCCCTACCCATTCTATATTTATCAGCAAGGGGGGGTCCAAAAAGTTGTTTTCATATCCCCAGGCCCCACGATACGTGGCAGGAACTCATCACTTCGCACACACCCCCCCACCCCCCCCCCCCTGCTCCAAACTACTTACCACCTACCCCCCTGAAAACCTCTCATCTTCTTGCCAACATCTGTCTGTGACCATCACATAATTCTTCTGCCACGTCCCTACTTCCCTGCCACTCCTATTTCACCACATGACCTCCCCACTCCAGTCCTGTTGCAATCTTCCCATTACGCCATGCTCGTTACCTCTTGAATGTTCACTACCTGGAAACTAATCCACTCCATAATGGACCAGAACTAGTGGAAAATTCTTAATTTCTTATAAAAATCCCCAAATTGATCACTCTTTCTCCTTTTTTCTCCCCGTCCACTTCAGATAAATAGGTAGGGAATTTTTAAATTGCCACCACATATGTTCGATTGCTCAGTCACCCCTGCAAATTCTAATCAGCCATTTTTGACCATGTACCTGTCACAGTGACCAGATTCCTCATTTGACATTTTATGTTCCTGATATTATGAGCAATGGCAGCTAAGGGAAAGTCAAAGCAAACTAGTGAAAATCTGATGATCCCTCCTACAATTGACTTAGACCATATACCATTGACAGACCAACACTACAAAATTGCAGAGACCAATTGTGAGTTCAACTTGTTCGAACTGCACAATTGGCTCAAACAAACCTTTCTGGACCAGAATTATGAAATCAACCTTTAGGAATCCCTCTTGCCACAATTCATGTTTCCCCAGAGACTCATCCTTTCCTAGATTTTTTCATATGGTATCAATCATATATATTCCTAGCTAGAGAGCCATTATGGCCCAAAATGGTGGCATTCTACTGACCATAACCCAAAGTCCATTAGCCAAATGCTGAAAATTACTCAAAATTACTCTTTAAGCCATTTTTTTGTATATTCCCTCATGGAACTCTAACAACAGTTGACCTTCCCTAAGAGAGCTAGGATATTTGAGATTTTCCTACCAAAATATGTTCAACTCCCAAAGAATAATCCACCATACCCATCCTCTATGTTTCCTTAAAAAACTAAACAAATTGTGTCATTAGTGTCTTGTTTACTAGGATACCATTTAGATCAATGTATAGATGAGCCTATTTTAGGTTTTCCATCTATCTTTTACATAGAAGAAAAACCTTCTATAATATTTAATTTTAGTCAATTCTTTGTAGACAACTTCCATGACCAATTCCTCAAGATCACAATAGAAGGAATGTTTAAACATTCATCAGTGTTAGTATACATGTTTTTGTTTCATCCGATAGACAGATTTCTAATGACCTTGCATAAACTGGATGATCAAGGTAATGCACAGTTAGTTATATAGTGGGCCTCTTTAGTAAGGAAGAATTCAAGTGATTTTTCCTTCAGTGACTTCATTGACCAATTTATCTATATAGAGGCGTGTCTTCTAAAAAACAATGTGGAACCTAGTATAGGTTATGAGATTCAAAGAACCTTACACCTCAATGATCAAGCCAAAACATGAGACTAATACTTGTACCATAACTACACATAAATTAAGGTGTATGGATGCGACTTGCCACCATACAGATTTCCAAAATATGTTCCTATGAGAATTTTCTCATTGGAGTATATCAGAAAAATGATCAATATGGATGCTTTTAATTTTGTCTCAGCCAAGAAGAAGGCCCAATTCAAGATCAAAACACAATTGAGACCTTTTATACGCAATAGCAAGGTAGTAGGCACTGAGGTAGATACACTTCTCAAGCAGATGAACTTTCAGTTAAGTTTCACTTGGTCCTATGACCCCTTCGGCATAATTTCCAATCTAAGAGTAGCGTATAAGACCACTCCTTATTCTCATACTCCCAGGCCCAAAATTGAAAAGTTTCTGAACAAAGATCAATGGGAGGAGAATAACTTGCAAAAATATGAGGATAATATTTTATCTACAACCACCTCACAAACACCATTACCTCAAGAGAAGCATGATAAAATTCCTAGAGAAGAAGAGTCTTTTCAAATGACAGAAATTGAAGCCAAGCAGTTCTTAATTTATGCAAAGAAACCTAAAAAGAATCCACAACCATTTTTTATGCAAGATTAGGAAGGATAGACTACTATAATCATGACAGGTAAACATGTTTCAACAACACCAGAAGACATCTTTCCAAGTACAAGACAAGAATTCATTTTTGTAGGCTCTCCATCTTCCTCAGCCTCACAAGATCCTCCAAATTCTACATAGAAAACAGACTTGGCTCAAGGAAAAATAGAGCCCAATATTTTTTCTAAGTACAAAGAAATAAAGAATAAGAATTAAATGCTAAAGGCTAGCACATACACTTAGTTCTGGAAGCAAACTACTTCTTCCCAACACAAGCTTCTGTCAGCTTTTGATACTAAACAAAGAAGAATGCAAATGGATTTTCTACAAGCACAGGTTCCATCCTCGAAATCACAAACATACTACAAGAATACAATCTTCTCCTTTGACACAAATAAAATCCATTAGTTTGATCATATGGATATGGACAAATAAATTGGGGGGATGTTATACTCCACTCTAACTAATACTGCCATGATAGCTTCAAAATTGCATGCCTCTATCAACAATATACAGTCATAATTGAAGCTGGAGAAAATCTCATCTTTGGAAAAAGATACCAGAATTAAGTCATTAGAGGAGTTAGCCATCAAGCTAAGTTATGACCCCAGTGATGTAAAGGAAGTAGAGGATATTGTAAGGAAAAATAATGTCGATATAGTAGCTCTGAGGAAGTAGCTCAAGATTCCATCTATAGAGGATCCAAACACCAAGGAAATGGGAGAACTGGAAAAGACAAATGAAGACATGTTCCAGATAATAATTGAATAGAATGTCCAGGGCAAAGAAATGGAGGTGAAACTAGAAAATTTACTCAAGGAAAAGGAGAAATCCACACAACTAACCATTATTCCACTTACAGTAGTACCAATTTCAACTTCAGCAACAATAGAGGCTTCAACATCAACAACAACACCAACACCAACTACAGACTCTGCCACCAAATTGATTAAATACATGTAGAACATGTCCATTCAGGGAACAGAGATTGAGAATTTGAAAGAATAGTTGAAGAATCTACAGGAATAGAAATTGAAGAAAGACAACTCTTATATAGCAGAGTTACAAAAATCTCATAGGCTTGCTCAAATAATAGATTTTTTATAGACTGAGTCAGTAATGGCTCAAACCCTAGCACAAGCTAAAGAAAACATATGGACAGATATCAATGAAGCTATCACTGAGATTTGGCCATCAATCCAAATCATTTTCTAGAAGGAAGAGTTGATACAGAGGTCAAAAACATTGATAGATGTTAGAATATTATATATATTACGGAGCAATGGAACACATAAAATATTGCAAAAATATAAACACAGAAAACACACAAAACAAGAGAGACACAGATATACGTGGTTCACCCAGTTTGGGCTACGTCCACCTCGAACAGCCAGTCCTTCCTTTCTATTATCCAGCAAAATGAAGAGACACAACCTACAGCAAAGCCGCTGTAATATCCTCTGTTTTCTCTCACAGTCTCACCTCTCTGTTTTCCGCTCACACAGAATACACCTCTATTCTCACAGCCTCAAATACAATGCCCTCATACAAAGAGAGGGGGTGCCTTCTAGGGCAAAAAACCCTAAACTAAACATAAGTTCTACCGTCAGATCATCCGCCTAATGAACGGCCCAGATTGACTAGAAATTACTATACTTTTACAAGGCAATTTTACAGTTGTTTTTAGCTTCGGGGGCGGTGCCCCCGAAACCCCCCGCCAGGGGGGGGTCTGTTTTTCGCTCACACAGAATACACATCTATCTCATAGCCTCAAATACAATACCCTCATACAAAGAGAGGGGTTGCCTTCTAGGGCAAAAAACCCTAAAGTAAACATAAGTTCTACCGTCAGATCATCTGCCTAATGAACGGCCCAGATTGACTAGAAATTACTATACTTTTACAAGGCAATTTTACAGTTGTTTTTAGCTTCAGGGGCGTTGCCCCCGAAACCCCCCTGCCAGGGGGGGGCTCCCAAAGGTCGCAGCTGCCCCCCCCTGGACCCCCCCTGCAGCGAATATTTTACGGGCGGCGTTGTCGCCCCCATTTAGAACTTGGGTCCAATGTGGTGGTACTTTTGAATATAGAAGATAATCAGGCTCCACACCCAACAGTAAGTTGGGAAAATTTAATTGTAGATATGAGCACTTCAGCAACTACAGGGACCTTGAAGTTTGATGATGTCAACAACAGTTTAATGAATGAGGAGTAGTGACACAAGTCAATTGCGGAAAACCAAGGACGAGAGGCTCTAGCTCTCGCTGATGGTGGTAGGAGAATGGATTGAGGTCGGCAAGGGTGATCAAGATCGAGAGGCCAATCAAAATCAAGGAGAGGAAGGATCATCTACTTTCATTGTGGAAAACTCGGGACATGAAGAAAGAATGTCAATTTTGGAAGAAAGGACAAAACGATCAAAGACCATCTAATACAAATCACAAGTCATCGAGCACAAATGAAGGTGAGACTACTGTTGTAGCCACATATGGTGATGTGTTGTTTACTGTTTCAGTAGAGGATGCATGTGTATATACATCTAGAAGTAGCTTTGATTAGATCCTTGACTTTGGGGCATCTCACCATGTAACCCCATGCAAAGATAGTTTTGTTTCATATAATCCTAGTGATTATGGTAGAGTGCATTTGGGGAATAATCATTTTTGCAGTATTGTTGGAGTGGGAGATGCCTAGATCAAGATGAAATATGGACAAATATATTGTTGAAACAGGCCAGGCATGTACCAGAAATGCGCATGAGTTTAATCTCTATGGGATGACTAGATGATGAAGTTTATTCGACAAGCTGTGGAAAAGGATGCTGGAAAATTAGCAAAGCTGCATTGGTCATGGCCAAATGACCCAAGACAGGAACATTATACACACTGAAGACACTGATAGGAAAATCAGATTTGGTTGTTGTTACAAAAGAAGGAAATTTAGCAGATCTATGGCATAAGCACTTGGGTCACATGAGCGAGAAGGGATTAAAAATCCTTGTTGGTAAAAATTTATTGCCAGGTTTGAAATCCTACAATCTTGATCTTTGTGAGCATTGTATATATGGTAGACAAAGAAGGGTTTCATTCCTTAGAGGTAGCCATGACAGAAAGAAAAATGTGTTAGAATTGGTACACTCATATGTGTTTGGGCCTATTAACATCAAATCATTAGGAGGAGCATCATATTTTGTAACATTTATAGATGATGCATCTAAGAAGGTTTGGTTATATCCTATGAAAAATAAAAGTGAAGTGTTTGGAATATTTCAAAAATTCCATGTTGCTATTGAAAGTGAGACTAACAAATTGCTGAAGTATTTAAGAATAGATAATGGTGGAGAATATTGCTCAAATGAATTTAAGGAATATTCTAACAGGTTTGATGTAAAGCATGAGAAGACTGTGCCTCGTACTCCTCAACAAAATGGTGTTGCAGAAAGGATGAATTGCACATTATGGAAAAGATGTGAAGTATGTTGTCCAATTCCGGTTTGGAGAAGAATTTATGGGCTGAAACGGTCAGGACCACTTGCTACCTCATAAATAGATCTCCAACTACAGCCTTGGATGGCAGTATCGCTGAAGAAGTTTAGACTGGTAACAATTTGAATTATTCTCCCTTGAAAATCTTTGGATGTGAAGCATTTGTACATATTCCCAAAGAAAATAGAACTAATCTAGATGATAAATCTATGAAATACATTTTTTTTGGATATGCGGATGAAGATTTTCGTTATCGTCTATGGTATCTAGTTAAACATAAAATTATTAGAAGCAGGGATGTTATATTTAATGAGTCAGAAATGTTCAAGAGGACTGTAGGTGAGTTGGAGGTCAAGAAGGTTATTGACAGGTTTGAAGAGCAGTAGGAAAACATCCCACCAATGCAAGAAAATAAACAACAAATTCAGGGGCATGAAGAACAACAAATGGAAAATGATAAACAACAAGAAGAAGGAATTTTGCAGGAACCTTTACAAGAGATTCAACCTAATAATGCACCACCATATTTGGTTCGCAGATCTTCTAGGCCTCATAAGCCTTCACAAAGGTATCCTCCTTCAAACTATATTTTGTTGACGAATGAAGGTGAGCCTAATTGTTTTCAAGAAGCCTGTAAAGTTGAGCATAGTGAAGAATGGAAGAAAGCAATGGAAGAAGAAATGAACTCTTTTCAAGAAAATACAACTTGGGAGTTGGTAAACCTCCCAAAAGGTAGAAAGGCTCTACGAAACAAATGGGTTTATAGGATTAAGCATGAAGGTGATGAAAAGAAGGAGAGGTATAAAGCAAGGCTGGTGGTGAAAGGTTTTGCCCAAAAGGAGGTATTGAATTCACTAAAAATTCCCACCTGTTGTTAAAATGCCATCCATTAGAGTCATTCTTGGTCTAGTTGTTGCTTTAGACTTAGAATGTGAACAGTTAGATGTAAAAATTGCTTTCCTTCATGGTGAATTGGAGGAAGAAATTTATATGGTGCAACCAAAAGGCTTCATAGAAAAATGAAAAGAAGGCCTATTTGTAGGTTGAAGAAGAGTCTATATGGGTTGAAACAGGCACCTCGACAATGGTACAAGAAATTTGATTCATTCATGTTGGAACATGGTTTTCAGAGGTTGGAAGCTGACCATTGTGTCTATATCAAGAGGTATGATCAAGGAAAGTATATCATATTATTGTTATATATGGATGACATGTTGATTGTTGAGCATGATAAGAATAAGATCAATATATTGAAGAAAGATTTTGGTAGCAAATTTGCAATGAAGGATTTGGGACCGACACAATAGATATTGGGCATGCGGATTATGCATGACAGGAAAAACAAAAGGTTATGGCTGTAACAAGCAAAATATATCAATAAGGTGCTTGACAAGTTTAATATGAAGGATGCCAAGCCAGTTGGTACACCCCTTGCAGCCCACTTCAAGCTGAGTACTGAATTATGTCCTAGTGATGACAAGGAGAAGGAAGAGATGAGCAGGATTCCTTATGCTTCAATAGTTGGCAGCTTGATGTATGCTATGCTATGCACACGACCAAACATTGCATATTTAGTGGGAGTAGTGAGCAGGTTCCTTGCCAATCCAGGGAAACAACATTGGTAAGTAGTAAAATGGATTTTGAGGTATCTCAAGGGTACCAGTCATTATTGTTTATGTTTTGGTCATAATAAGACTGTGCTTGAAGGATTTACAGATGTAGATATGGCTGGAGGTATGGACACCAGAAATTCCACTACAAGTTATTTGTATACATTTACAGGTGCAGCAGTATCTTGGGTGTGAAGGCTACAAAGAATAGTAGCCCTCTCTACAACAGAAGCAGAATACATAGCTGCAACAAAAGCTTGTAAAGAGATGTTGTAGATGCAACGATTCCTAGGAGAGATAGGAATAAAGCAGGACATGTGTTATATTGTGATAGTCAGAGTGCCATTCACTTGGTGAAAAACCCAACATTTTATTCAAAAACCAAGGACATTGACTTAAGGTACCATTAGATCTAGCATGTGTTGGAAGAAGAACAGTTATCCTTGGAAAAGATCCATACAGATAGGAATCCTGTTGACATGCTCACTAAGACTCCACCACGAAATAAACATGAGTTATGTAGAGGCATGGTAGGACTTGGTGTGACTTGATTCATGACTCTTATATCACTTCAAGTGGGAGAATGTTAAGTGTGAAGCCAAATTCATGCAGGATTCTCGATTCTACTACACCGCTAGTAGTTTCTAGAATCACATGTAGGATTCTAGATCCTTCTACACCGCCATTAGTTTCTAGATCTCTATCTAAATCACATGCAGGATTCTAGATCCTTCTTTAGCCTCTATAAATTTTTAATTTCTGTGGCCAAGGAAGGTAAGCCATGGGCCAAGCCTTTTATGTAATGTTAAGTGATTTATGTTCTCTAGTGATTGTTTTATCTATTCCGTTGTTTCTGACTAAGTAATCTTGTTGTTTCTCCATTTCTCTGTATCTGGAATTATTCTCTGCTTTTGTCGTCTAAGTCTCTGAGTATAAATCTGATGTGGGTTATGTATGCTCTGGACTAGCACGGTGGTCCTAACAAAGCACCAGTTTTTCTGGCCCTATGCATTGCTTAACCGAAACCCAATTTTTAATTTTTTGTGTTCTCTTATTCCAGATTTTTTATTTCATTTTTAATCTTCTTTTATTTATTAAAATTTAATAGGCCAGCTGCTTTGTCATAAATATGGTACGATATCCTCAAAAATTATTGTTAATTGAAAGAAAACAAAGTTAAACAATTAAATTCATTCCTATTCATCAAATTACAAAGTATTCCCCAAATAGAGTTAAGTTGCAAAATATTCCTCAAATCAAATCGATAAAGGCTATATATCATACCTCCAATTTCCATTTCATGCAATGACAACAAAATACTTCTGCTCTCCCACCATCTGAATTCTCCCAACGCATTTTAATCAACTTCTTTGACAACTCAACCTCATATGTAAGCTATATTGGAATCTCAACCTCGATGAAATCACTTTGGAAAAATTTCATTAGGTTTTATTTTGATCACATGGGATTTTACAAAGCCCATATAGGGTATCAGACCCCGAATTTTCGGGGCTAAGGGAAAGAGGGAGTATATATATTTGTTTTGAGAGACTATAATGTGTTAATTTTTGTTTGTTGATATAGGTAGAAGTCAAATGAGTGTGGTGCAAACAAGGCTAATAGAAAGCCTAGACCTCTTGTGTTAGACAAGATTGAGAGCGAGTCGGGCATAGTGAACACACCCTGCGAGTACCTATGAGTATGGAGTCATTTGCTAGAGTATGTGATAGCGAGCACTGAGCTATTGACTGGTTTGTGGAATGATGTTCAAGATATTGCGAAGGAACAGGTTGCAGGGAAGTATGTTGCCCATTGAAGTTGTGGTTGAAGTCGATGGGTTCTTTGTGAAAAGGAGCGTGATCAGTGTTGGACCAAGTCAGATGGTTATAAAGATTTGTTAGTGAAGCATTGTTTATTTCCTAATGAGTCAGTTTGGATCTATGTTGGAGATCCATTTGGTGTGATTGCGGTGGAGAGCTGACTATGGTGCAATTAGCGTGGATTCACATTGTATATCCATGTAAATATATAATGAGGCAAACATCTCTCACTTTTAAAATGGTTTTCTGAGCTAAAGTCCAATTTGATGTGTACATGGTTCAGTCAACCATTATCTACATACTTGTACTTGTACCTATAAATCCCCCTCCATCATCATCATGGGTTTTCTCGGATTACCCATAACCATGCTCTGGGTTTTATCGGCTTACCCTAAACCATACCTACAAGAATCCCTGTCCACTTCACTCTCACACGTGGTTTCTAGCTTACCACAAACCTCCATTGTAAAGTGGTTTCTGGCTTACCACAATCCTACACTTCCAAAGTGGTTTTAAGATTACCACGAATTTATGGGGGTACACATGCATCATCAAGCTTACATTACACACTCCAACTCTTAGAGTTACCAACTACGTACTTTACAAAGACCACTACAAAACATCTTAGACTTGATTACTAATAAATGTGTGTGACACATAATACACCATCATCATGACTCTATTCCACAAACTCACACAAACTTTCACTTGGTTATCCATCATCCTTTAATCTTTGAGGTTGCTCCAAGCTCTATTCTCTAATGTCATCTTCATTGTTTTTCTCTCCTTGTCATGAAATAAACCTATTTATTATTGAAATGGCCAATTACAACACAGATGCATGACAATAGTTGGCAAGACTAATGTCACTTCAATGAAAAAGACTTACCCTGATATGAAATTCTCATGCACACACCAATGCACAACTTACAAACTACAACATCTAATAAACAAAACCTTGACATGAATGGTCGTAAAACCAATGAATTAAATCATCACTTCTAAGTTCACCCCAAGTCTTCCTTGTGCACAAAGCACTTTCAAAAAGAATTGTTCCTTCTCTTTCGAAGAAGATGGAGGTAGCGGTGCAACATGTAACAAAATGATCCTATTAAGCTTAAGCAGAGCATTTGTAAGAACCCAAATCAAAGATTTCTTGGCCTCCCATGTGGGGTATACAACCACCATAACATTTTTCTTACCAGGGCAATAAATATTCAATCAAATAAGGCTTATTCTCCTCTATCATAATGTCGTCATAATGCAACATTATATTCCCAGAAGCTACAACTCAAAAAACGTCTACTTTTCAGAACTCTTCTTCAATACAACTATGGAGAATGAAACCCTTAATGCCCATACAGCAACAACTCCACTCCATTTAACTCTTCACTCAAATCGAACACACACGCATTTGTGAAGACTGTAACTCACAATCAAAATTCCATGCTCACTGCACCAGTGTCGGGCCAATAACAACAGCTACAAATTGTTTGATAGTGCTTTGAAATGTCTTCGACCACACATCAGATCTAGTTCCAGAGCTCCACACTTGCTCAACATAACCTTCCATAACCAGTGCTCTCTGCACTATACAATTATTAGATCAGTCCTCTAACTTAGAAGAGAAAAACGTCCACCCTTCTCGAAGTCAGGACTGTTATTTCCACACGTTCATGTGCTTCACACAACACCCAACGCACTTTTTGAATCTTAGCCTCCTCTGACCAAATTAAATCTCTTTGCTCATTCAGAGATCTTTATGCTTGTAGTTCTTACACACCTCCACTCTTAATCAACACCACAAAGATCTTCTCTCCAACAATCCAATAACCACAGCTTGCCTTAGAGTACCAATAAGCATACATAGATCAACAATGGCTATTCACACTCATATCGACTCTCCCCTATGCATAAGACACAAGACAATAGTCATTTTTCATGACTATGACTGTCCTTCAACGCATCTGCATGAGTATACAACACCCAATGCAATTTTTAGGTCTGGCCTCCTTTCCTTGCCAATGCTCAACTCAAGTGATCAACAAATTATTGTTTTCCATGGTGATTTCAAGTCCATAGCAAAAGATTCTGATGGACAAGCTTAAAAGAAAAATAAATACACTATTACAAAACAAATATATACTTTCTTGTTTCCCTCGACCAAGACCCAAACGAGCTATGATACCAACAAAGAATTTATAAGTGCTCTCCAAATTGTATTCACATGAAAATAATGATACAATATAAATAGATCAAGTTATGTCTCAAGGTAGCTAGCCTATCTTGGACATACAATATCTTGGTTGAGTGAATGTCTCAACCACACACCAATTTAGGAATCTAACTAGTTGGAGAGAATCTCTCAACTAGCTATACCTCAACAAACTCCAAAATACTAGGAACAAACTCCTGTACATAGAATGAATCACAATAGAGGCAAGTAGGAATTATATTTTTTCAAAGTATTTTGATAACTAGTACTAGACCACAGGGTAAATGGAACTTCCTCAAGGCTTCAGTTCTTTTGCATCTCAACTCCTTCAACATGTGTTGTATCCTCCAGCATCATATCAATAAGGTTTTGATCATATGGCTCTCACATGAGCGGGGTTATTATGGGGTAACTACCCCCTCCCCTACTCTCGTTGTAGCTCATTCACATTCCTCGCTACTATTGTTGAGGCTATACAAATCCTCAAGGGTTAACGAGGGTGTAATTTCTATTGTTATACTTTGTAATAGTGTAACCTCTGTGTTAGCAGATTAACATGGTTTCCCTTGGTGCTATTTCTCCATAGTATAACCTACAGTCAACTAGTGCATCACAATGTTTTTTGAGATGCAAGTTTTCAGCAATTATTCATCAAGGTGAGAATGCACATGACTTACTGAAAACCTCCTTTTTTTACTCACTCTCCATTACAAACAGCCAAGCCGGTTGAACATATGAATCTTTGTCCTTTCTCAAGGGCACTTTCTAGACAGGTACTGTGGATACAATTCCAAGTAGTTGAATCCTATATCTAACAATTCTTTCTGTGTTAATTTCTCGGTTTTAAACCCTTATGACTTTCATAATGTGACTTATATGTTTTGGGTTTACAGGTTAGGGAAACTACCCTCACAATGTTTTGGAATTTTATTTAAGTTTTCTAGAATGACTGTTGCTATAGAGTCTAACACCAATTTGTTCACCTTTTACCAAGTTCTACTGAATCTATTTCAATTGCCGAGGATTTTCCTTAATGATGAAATTTAGTTATAAACTTTTAGAGCCACCAACTTTGCCAAGGATTTTCCTTAATGTTGAAATTTATCTATAAACATTTAGAGCCACCAACTTAGTACTGATCAGGGTTTGGACATGGGTGACCTGAAGGTCAAGATTGCTGTAAGATTTTGTTAGATTTTCCTCCATTGGTCACTGTGTAACTATTTACACACTAAGTTAATTGTATTATTAAAGTTATACTTTTATATACATTACACTATTGAAATTATTAACCATTGTCAGTTTCCTTGTTTACTAGGATGTTACTTCACATAAAGAGTTGATGGTTTGCCTTAAACCTTAGGGTTTTATTTGGGTTTTCGGTGTATCGCCAGTTTCAATGCTTACATACTTCCATTCCAAAAAAGATTGTTAACTAAATAGTAATAGTTATTATTTTAGTTTTTGTGCACGTATTTTTCTATCAACATTTCCAATGTTCGGATACCATTCCTGTTAGATAGGAATTTCCGTCTTGATATGTGTAGTGTTGGGTATCCAAAATATCATTCATTTTATCATTTTTTCCTTTCACATTGCTTCAGAGATCTCCATATTCCACAGCTCCATAACCATGTATTAAGACCATCTTCATGATCAAATATGGGTTTAGACATATGATTTTCCAATACATTTATTTTGCTATTTTTAGTAAATTTATGGTTTAATATTAGAAAAGTAACATGTATTCACTTATATATAAAAGTTGGATGAGTTTTGTGACATGTGTAAACATATTTGAAGATTTTACAACAGTCATATTTGGCCTCCAAGACTCAAATTCGAATTTCCTCTTCAAACTCTTGAAGATTTGAGGAATATTTGAGATCACCGGTGAAACACAATTCATGTAGAAGAATCATGGAAGAGTTCATAAGTGTTTCCTATCAAAGCTAGGAGAGGTTTTTGTGAGAGGATATGAAGGGATGCTAATTGCTAGATGTGAACATATAGTTGTAACCACGTGTGATATTTATCGATTTAGGAGAGATTTGTGGATATACATGTATGAGTTAGTTACCTTACTTTTAGTATATTAAATAGGAGTGCCTACTCCTCTCGAAAGGTGTGAAAAGTTTGGGAGTTATGCTCATGCTTCAATATAGAGTTTTTATGTTAAGGATTGGTACTATACTTATGATTGATGTAATGAATACCATTGTAATTCACTTTGATATGGTTGTGCCTTCATTTTCTATTTGATCAAGAGTTTTCTCAACTTTCCACTTCTCATGCACTTGAGAAAACTCTTGTATACGTATGAAGACTATTATATGCATTATGACCTTAGAGAAGAAGATTTTAAAATGACTCAGAAAAAAGATGAGTGATTGGAGGATTTGATAGAAAGATTTATGTTTAATTTTCAGAGGGAGAAATTACACAATTCAAGATCTGATATATTAAAAACCCTCTTACTTAGGGCTATCACTGATGAGTGGATAAATATCCTTAATCTTATTAGTAAAGGAGATGTTCCTCAATTAATCTTTGAAGAGATTTGTTAATTATGTAAACACATATCAAGAGGAAAAGAAAAGTATGGCAACGCCCATCATGGTCTAGTTATGGCAAGAGTAAGTAAGTTGGTATCAAAGTCAGTAATTCAAACTGAACTTGGAAATTTGAAATACATTTTTGGAAATTTAAGTAAACAAATAGAGATGTTGAAAATGAAAAAATTTGGGAATGTTGCTTTGCATGAATATTCACTTGATAACATTGATTTTTTTATTTTTGCAGAACCATAACTAAATATTTCACATCATTACCAAGGTTGAAGGCAATTTACTAGAAGGACAATGGAATAAATCAAGTACTAGTGCAACTTTGTCATGAAGCTCCAAGAAGACTATGGAAGCTTCATCAAACTGGTCTGACACAAAATCCTAATTCAAAATTTCATGATTATGTGCAATAATCTCAAAGTAATTGGAACACACCCTTGCTTTGGCAACATGACCCATCTCAACTCAAAGACCTATCTTGGCAACAAGATTGGCAAGGGCCCTATGGAAGAAATCCACCATATCCTCAATCTTTTTTTGATTATCCTCGATTCCAATCCCCATGTTATCCATACTATTCACCTCCACCACAACCACATGGTCAACCTATCTCATCATCATCTACTCAACCACTTCAAGATCCATTCCAAGTCCACTTCCTGCATAACCATTTCTAAACTCCAAGGATAAAATATCTCAACCCACTTACAATGTTGAGGCACAAAATTTTCAAACAAATCCTCCTAAACTAGATGATATTTATCATAAATTAGGTAGAGTATTGTAAAGAAATGATTCTCTTGATGTAATTGAAGAATAACATCTAGAAGAAAAATATCCAAAAAAGCCTAAAGAATCATGGACCACATTTGACAAAAAACAACCATCAAATCTTTTATGCATCCAAGAGATTGACCATCCCATATTAGAAGATCTGGATTGCATAATAGAAGAAGACATACATCATGATCTAGATGAACAATTGAACCAAGGGCATCACAACTATATTGAAATTTAGTTCCAAACAATCATTAAGTTGGATCATAATTCTCCTTTTCAAAAGTTCTTGACAACATTTCAATCAAAACAATTAAAATCTCATATTTTGGCATATATAAAGACATATCTTTCAAACCTACATATTAGTTTATTTGTCATCCTCTTACGCACATGGTTCCGTTGGAAATATTCTTACACTTAATAAAATCTTTTCTTGGTGAAAATAAAATAGAATAGAATAAAGGAATAAAACCATGCTTTCGTTTTTTAAATTTTATTTTAATTTCATTTTCTTGAAAATTTTCATTTGGTGGTGTAGTAAGAGCCACCTCATCCACTAACCATTGGCAAGAAGTTTTACAAAAGAAGGGAGATCTATGAAGAAAAAGAACCGTTAGAGTGTCAAAAACTACAATTTGAGGTTTGAAATCAAATTCTTCTTATATTAGTTTTCAAATTTCAGATTTCAATAAAATAAAGAATTGTTGAGTATGCTCTCTTCTTGTGCCTTGTTGCGACATTGAAGATCGTAAAATAAAATTGGATCAATTACTTTTGAATTTCGCAATAAAATTCATAGATCTAAAAACAAGTGACTAAGAAATATAAATCTACTATTGAATCTAAAATTTGCACTAATTTGATCTCCAACTTTAAATTAAATCTATCTCAAGAAACCTTTTTCTTTAAAAAAATAAAACCTAATTAAAATTTTCTCAACTAAATTCTTTTATTAAAAACACAAACAAAAACAATAAAAAATATTTAAACACACCAAAAAAAAAAAATAAAAACAATAAAAAACAAAATAATAAAAAATTCAAATAAAACAAAAAAATTAAAAAATTAAATAAAATAAAATATTAAAAAAACAAATAACAAAAAAAATCAAAATACAACATAAACCAAAAAAAAAAAAAAAAAGAGAATGAAATAGTATAAATACAAAACAACAATAATATTAAAAAAATACCAATTCAAAAAAATCATAAAAGGTAAACCTAAAAACATATCAAATAAAACCAATACAATAAAATAAAAACAAAACATTTAAAAGAACTAAAATAATAATAACAAAAACTATAAAATGAACCAACCATGCTTTACAAACCAATGACAACCCAACATATATATTGAAACAAACCCAAACAATAAAGTGAGAGCATTTAAAAACATGCATTACAAACCAATGACAACCCATCATATATATTGAGACAAACCCAAACAATAAAGTGAAAGCATTAAAAAGCCCACGGCCAAGACCATTGCAAATCAAGAAGTCTGAAAAAAAAAATTTGAGATAATATAAACCAAACCATGCAGTAAAAATGAACGCGCAAGGGTTTCAATTGTACGCGTAACCAAGTATTGCTCCAGCCTCGACTTTGTTTTAAACTTGTAAAATCTTTAAACTGAATTCTCAATGAGTTGGCTAAATAATTGAACTTCGAAGTCAAAATATTAAAACCGAGCTCTAGCAGATCCATTTTTGGGGCGAGCAAGATGAGTTCTATTTGAAATAAAAAACATTGTGGTGTTTTAAGACTTCACGAGAAGTGATTCCACAGCCATAGGTTGCGCTGCTATGGATTGAACGTTCAATTCACCGATGAAAATCTCGCTGACTGTTTTGTCATTTGTCGCACGGTTAAAGCAGCAAAATTTAAATTAGGTTTTCACTGTTTCATTATACAAAATTAGTGTTCTGGTATAACGGTGAGTTTTCGATATTCTTTTGACCGGTCAAGTGGTCAAATCTGTTCGAGGCCATCTATTAACCGTTCAACATTTTGACAGAGAAATTAACCTCACAACATTTTTTGTCAAATTGTCGCTACCAGTGGCAGTTGAGCATTGGTCCATCCATCCATGACATCGTTTAGTCAACATTAACTTGTCACCAGCCACATCAGCATTGCCACGTCCTCTGCCACTTGGCACTATCTGATGTTGCCACGTGGCACCTCTACGACTTTTTTTTCACTGTTTTCTAAAACGTTTAGAAGGGCATAATTTTTTCATATGATGTTCGTTTGAGGTGATTCAAGTGTTGTTGAAAGGATCTTGACGAGCTCTACACGATGAGATAGTTTTCATTAGAATTTGAGACCATAAAAAAAGAGGTCAAAGGAAGAATTTATCAACAAAACACTTATGGGAAGTCCAAGATGCATCAATTCTCGACAGATAAAAAGTGCATTTCATTTTTATTTATCTTCCTTGAATTTTTTTTTTTAGCGCCATTTGTAAAAAAAAATTGTGTATTTAGCAAATGAAGAGAGATTGATCACCTCTCTCTCTTGATAGTATTACGTTTTATTTGTAGATTACTGCTCAGTTTTTGTAGGTTCTAGGATGATCAAAGAATATCAATCTATGCACAACTGGTTTTCAAAGACCAATATCGTTTTGAAGAAACATGTTTCAATTGAATCATGAAGAAGTCAAGTAGAAGTCTATCTCAGATCACTTTCATGTATGTGATTGCTATCAAACACAGCCTCTCAGATACCAATTTTACCATTTCTACTCATAATTTTTTCTTTTTCTAAACTCACAATCCATCCATGTTGAAGTCCAAAATTTTGTCTTCCTACTAATAAAGCATGACTTTAAAACCAATTTCCCTATTTTCAAAGTTCCATATTTTCCTTCCTCACTTATATTTGATCCCTAAGCCATGAATAAAGTCATTCATATCACTTACAATGCTAAGTTACCTCATTTTCCTTTTCCTTTCTGCCAAATAAATCATACTTAATAAATGCAAATCTTTCATCTATGGTCCTCTAAACCATTATTGTATGCTCGTGATACATGATGGGGGATTCATTAAAGCTCTTCTACCAAGTCTTGACCCATCGACTTCAACACATTATATGGGTTTGGGACTAGAGCTCTTTTTAGTACCTTGAGGTTTTCATGACTTAATGGCAAGTTCTCTTGCCAATGAATAATGGGAATACATCAATGTTCCTTATTTGTCATATATTCTAGCTGACTCGACTCCAAATCATTCATTCATACCTAGTATGATGTTCTTAGGCATCTTGACTCTCATTGACATTAATGGTGAGTATTCTCATGTTGGTTAACAACATTCATTAATGGTCGGCAATCCAAAATTTTCTTTCTATATTCGATATTAGAAAAATTTATTCACATCGATAATAATTATGCCACGACATAGATATGAATAAAGATTTTATGATTTCATCAACTTCAAGAGTGTTCCAATAAATGAAATTCAGTTTTCAAGTTCATAAGCAATTCCAACCATAAAAAGGCACAAATTTCAATTTCATATTTCATCCACTATTCATACAACCAAAAGAAGAAGAAGAATATCAAATTATTTCACACATTCCATGATCCAACAACAACAACTAAGATCTCATTGATGCATAACTTATCGAATTTTTAGGTAGGTGAAGATATGTTGTTTTCTAATCTTTAATCATTATTTCCTTAAACAATAAAATATATGTATTTGGAAAATTATCATGTGATATTGCTTGCTCAATTTTCAAAAGGCAAAAAAACCTTCAATTGGGGGGGGAGGGGGGTGAAGGAGAGTATTCATTACCATTTTTCATTTCCATATTCCATAAATTCATACATTCTTGACCAACATGCTTCTCCCAACTGAATTTAGTTGCTATTTTTGGTTCTCTAAAGATGGATATGTTTTGAAAAAAATTCAAATTATCAGCAAGGATTGATTGATATGTATAGATATTCATTTTGAATGCATTCTTAAGTATTCTTTGTTGTAGCAAGAAGAAGAATAAAAATGAAAAGTGTTTCTACACAATAACCAACGCTTGAAATAGTTATCGATGCCACACAAGAACCAATCATAAGAGCTGCAACTTAGATATCTTTTAGATAAAGAAGACTTTTCAAAAGATGCAAGTCTTGAAGAGTATCTCAAAGTCAAAAAATGACTTAGCCTTCAATCTCATAAAATGATACAATCCATGATAATCAATGCAAAGTTGCATGAGGACATGTGGCATATTTAGTTAGGGGAAATTTTGTGTCTCCAAAATATGACTCATTTCCCTTTTTTCTTTCACTTTTCTTCATAAATTTCCCTATTTCAAAGCTCCATAACCATGCAACTAAGACCATCTTCATGATCAAATATGGATTTAGACATATGATTTTCCAATACATTTATTTTGGTATTTTGAGTGAATTTATGGTTAAATATTAGAAAAATAACGTGTATTCACTTCTATAAAAAAGTTGGATGAGTTTTGTGACATGTGTAGGCATATTTGAAGATTCCAGGACAATTATATTTGGCCTCAAAGACTCAAATTCGAATTTCCTCTTCAAAATCTTGAAGATTTGAGGAAGATTTGAGATCATTGGTCAAACAAAATTCGTGGAGAAGAATCATGGAAGTTTTCATAAGTGTCTCCTATCAAAGCTAAGAGATTTCTGAGAGGATATGAAGAGATGTTGATTGTTAGATGTTAACACATGGTTGTAAGCACATGAGATATTTATGGATGTAGGAGAGATTTATGGATCTACATTTATGAGTTAGTTATATTACTTTTTGTATAAATACGAATGTCTACTCCTCTCAAAAGGTGTGAAAAGTTTAGGAATTATGTTCAATATAGAGTTTTGATGTTAAGGATTAGTACTATGCTTATGATTGATGTAATGAATACCATTTTAGTTCACTTTTATATGGTTGTGCCTTCATTTTGTATTTGATCAAGAGACTTCTCAACTTTCCACCTCTTATTCACTTAGGGATGGCCACCTAATGAGTATTGGATGTATTCTCATGTTTTATTTTCTAGTTTCTTTATATTCTTTTTTAAGTATTTTGATTAGATGCATTGTTTACATTCTTTCATATTCATTCCATTTATGTTCTTTTACATGTTAGAAATTATTGCTCTCATTTCATAGATTCACTGCTTTTCAATTTGTTTTGTAGATTTTCATGAATGATTCTAATTTGACAATGCACACATTAGTAATTTCAATTGATATCTCACTGCTTTCAGAATAGGTTTCCTTTAAAGTTCATAGTTTAAAAATTCAATGCTTTCTTAATGTATGATTTGTTGCTTTCTAGATTAAATTTACTTTCGAGTCATTAGAATAGATTTACTTTCTTGATGGTAAAATAGATTTACTTTCATGTCACTAGAATATATTTATTTTCATGTCAATAAATTAAGTTTACTTTCATGTCAATTCTCATCCCAATTTCATGGATTAAAATATTTCTTCCCAAGTTTCAAATTTGAGGATTTTGAAAAAGAAAGTGTGTGCATAGTCATCTTAGAAATTTTTCATGAATAGGTTTTATTTTAGTTTTTCCATTTCTTTCCATAGATTAAGGTTCTCTTTTGAAATTGAAAGTTGATTCTTGGCATATATTATTCAACTATACTTCACAAGTTCATGAACCACGAGTTTAATAATTTAATGACATGTAATTTGACGGACAACTAAATTACCCAACACGTAGCCAGGAATAACTTATTGCTTTATTTTGTTGTGATTAATTTAATACTCCCTTTTTCTCAATACGATTATATGTATCCCTAACACCACGATATTGCTTTAATCAATAAAGGATTGTTATTCTTGTTCTCTATCCATTATAGTTATTTTCTTTTATGAATATTTTACTTTAGTTTGTTACACAGTTTCTGTCTTTTGTTCTTCAGTCTAGTGATTTTACTATATGGATTATACTCAATACAGTTCGGGTTTCTTGTAATTTTTATTCTATTATTTGATAATTAATACTAGTGTTGTCTAGGGTAGACAAGATTGGAATTTTTCTAGGACCTACTCTTGACACAATACAACACTTAGGTATAATAGCATACAAAAGTCAGGACTGACCCTAATTAGAACCATGGTCTATGAATGGGGTCTAACTTGTCTCTATTGTAAATAATAGCATTATTTTATAAACTTGAACCTTGATATCAAGATATTTATGATATTTCTTCACTTAGAAGCTTTAGCAACTCATACAATGATAACAACAACATTCTTTCACATATTCTCTTTTCTCATATCTCTAGAACTTCAAAAATCCTTAACTTAGATCATTGGTAACAATTAAAGACTTCATGTAAATCTACAATCTAGAATAACAATTATGTTATGAAATACAAGCAGTATAGAACACTTATATGGTAGAGTTAGACTGTCAGGGAATTCACTAAGGAGATATTCCACTCCTCCCAATGAATGAGAATGACCATTATGTTCAAATCTCCCCCTAAGACAGTTTATCACTCCTAGAACAATTGTCTGACAGAGACTTAACAAGGTTCGTTCAATGGAATCAAGAATGTATAAGTCCAGCCTAAGAACTCACAGACTCACAAGTTTCTCTTAAGGTGTTGACACCTAATCCTCACAATTGGGTGAATTTGTGTAAATAGTTAAATTAGGAATGTGAACAGTCATGAGAAGATGAACTGAGAAGTCACACCCTTTTGTATATAACAATAACCTACCTAATGAAATGAAATGAATCAGTTTTACTGCCTATTAGAGTTACTACCTGGCCTGACATGGTATCAGAGCTAGCTCCTTTTTTTAGCTATTATGCTCGTGTAACTCCTCTGTCCTGGCCGCTGCGTCTGCCTCTGCCTTATTCCAACACTGCCCTGCCTCTGCCTTATTCCCCTCTGTCCTGAAATAACCTAACTCTGCGATATTCTTTTCCAACGCTCCCTCATAATGCATCTGTCTATTCTATCCAGACAGAAGCACTGTACGTTAAATCTTTTTGTGAATAGCACTGTCATGACTGACATGGTATATTATGCGTTCAATGATCTCTACATTACTTTGATTCCTTAGCAATCGATGTTTCCTTGGATTACTGCGTTGGTTGATGTCTATGGTGCATTGAAACAATGCTAGTGTGTTGTGCGTTTGAAGGGCCATGAATGCCATGAGTGCTGTATGTTGAACCCTGTTACTCATTTGATGGAAGAACATGGATGCTGAAGGAATCTGCATTGAATACGCTGGTCAATTGGTTGCTATTGTGCATTGTGTGAGGATGGACATTGTTTGCATAGATTGTATGTGGTCGTGGGTTCATCCTTGCCATGGTGAATACTGTGTTACATTGACATAGTTTTCATGTGGACTGTATCCACTTCTGATTTCTTTTGCAGAACCAGCGCACACCCAGGATATCAAGTTTTAAAATCCGCAAGAGTAGAACAGACTTCGGCTACAATCTCGGAACTGATTACTTCAAGGAGCCACGACATTTTGAATTCGAAGGAAAGGCAGAGCGCAAGTTCTTCTGGCCTAAAGTTACGTTCAGTGCCAATAGAGTCCATTGAGGTAGCGTGTAAGTCGAAAGGAATCCGCAACACGAGCCTTCTACGGTCTATTCCAAGAGACTTGTAAAATGCCATATCCAAACTAAGCATATATCACTACTTACATCCCAAAATATGGCTTGAAATTTAAAATAGATAGTATATGCTTGTGGATAGTATTGAAATTTCGATAACATTTATTTGCTAATGTTTGGTGAAGATCTTTATTGCAACGGAAATGAATAGCGTTTGGATGGTCTTAATACATTTTGTATATAGTGTTTGGTGAAGATCTTTAGGGTAGCAAAATTCTATTCGTACCTTCCAATAATCAATAGTATATGAATAGCGTTTGGATGGTTTTAATACACTTTGTATATAATGGCTGCTGGGATATATATACCACGTTGTTGGGCTACCATAGTGTTGTTTTCATAAAGTTATTTTCAAAGTGACTTGATATCAAAATCAATTTTCTTTTAGCAGCAGAAGTTTTTTTTTTCTCCACAAAAGCACATTTTTTCCAGCAAAAGTATTTTTTACAGCTCTTAGATTTTACAATGCATTCAATCATATCTATGGTGGGAATAGTTCTCACTAGCAAGGAGAACTATCCTGAATGGTCCCGAATGATAAAACACACCCTCATCTTCAATGAGTTGTGGAAGGGAGTGTGTGTCGGAGAAGGAGAAAATGACCTAGTACAGCCTACCTCAGACAAAGAGCTCGTCACTTGGGAAAACAAGAACAGCAAAGCTTATGCATTAATCACAACATCTGTAAATGAAGAGGTGAGTCGCCATATTTCGTCATATTCAACTGCCTTTGAAGCCCTACAAAAGCTTAAAGAGCTCTATGACTCACATTTTGCACTTGAAGTTGTCCAACTCATGATTAAACTCTTCACTCTTGAACTGCAAAATAATAATGATCCTCTTTCTCTTGCATCTGAAGTAAAGTCTATAATGCATGATATCAAATCCACTAAGGTTGATTGGATATTCCTCTTATCGCTTTTCTCAAGGCACTTTATCCTACTTACTCCAATTATCTTGAGTCATTGCAAGCAAATGGAAATCTCAAAGATATAACCTTTGACTCTCTTGTGAAAAAGTTTGCTGATAGAGAGAAAGCTTTTGAAAAGAAGACAGTCCCTGAATCTTCTAAAGAGGTTGTGTGCCTTGCTCATAAAGAAAATCATCCTGCTCAAGATTCTACAAGAGGAAGAGGAATATATTTCAGAGGCAGGGGGGGTAGACATTCTCAAGGAGAAAAGGCAGATTTGCACTGCATTCACTACAAAAGAAATGGATC
>APFE031627503.1:90071-114037 GCA_000404065.3 Pinus taeda | reverse complement strand
TTCTGTTGTAATCAAAATAGACAAAATCCCAGTGTGTGACAACAATAAAAAATCTGTTGCTGGATTATCTCCAGGTTGTTGGGAGCAAATTAATGCATCCTAAATTTGATGTGAGAGCAGTTAAATTTTCTCTGCTATAAAATAGGTTGTCATACGGATAGCTGGGGGAGAGTGTATGAGGATTTCTTGATGTAATCTCCAAATTTTGATTAATATATTCCTGATGCCTATGTTTGGTGGACGTAGCCCAGATTGGTTGGGTGAACCACGTTAAATACTGTCTTATGTGGTTGTTTATGTTTCTGCTGTGTATTTATTTATTTTCTGTGCACCTGATCCAACAAAGAGAGATGACAAAACCATTCAGAATTCCAAGCTACGAGCTGAACTTCGACCATGGGTCTGGCAGGATAAATATTATGAACTCCATGGTATGTCTTTATCTGCCGTCAAGCCCGAGGAATCTTTAAGCGCCCTATGATAAAGAAACCATAAAAACCCTGGAAAATCTCTAAACTAAAATACTTGCATAAAGCATAGTGCGGTGGAAATCATTTGGAAGTTGGGAGCCCTCTTGGCACTCGGGGGATTGGAAACCCAAAAGCGCGTAGGAATTTTCATTCTGGGGTCGCCACCCAGTCATTCCATGTAACATCAATGATTATTTAATGCTACTTTCTAATTTTGCTATCGTCTATTTAATGATAACATCAAAATATAAATTGTTCATCTTGACGTCCGACCCAAATTCAGTTTGGCAAGTGTCTCTTGCAGTTATTGAGTTGAAAAGAGCATGTTTGTATGAAAGAACATAGTCAACACTCAAAGCTTGCATATTTTAATACTAAACGTTTCCATTTATACACATATTTAGCCACTTGTTAAACAATGCGTCGAATGATATTTATTATTTGTCGGCTACGCTGATCGCTGAATAGTGATTGACGTCGTCTGAACAACAAGTGGTGTTGTTCATGATTAATATCTTGAGACCTCTCATTAATTACGACTTACATGTTAACTTGTTTTCTAGGCTAAGTCTTAGCTAAGCTTACAACATAATTTGGATTTTCTACAATGCACAACTTACTTCTACACATTTCAAATTTAGCCTTTCCAAGAGGCTTCGTGAATAGGTCAACCACTTTTTCATTTGTATTACAATATGATAAGTCAATTTCTTTTGATTGCACTTTTTATCTTACAAATTGGTGTTGTGTGTCAATGTGTTTTGTCCTTGCATGATATATAGGATTGTTTTCCAATTTGATAATGTTTTGTTGTCACATCTGATTATTGTAGGTGCTTGTTGTGTTTCTCCAACATCTTCAACTATCCTTCTAAGCCATGTTGCTTCACAGGAAGCACTGCATAATGCTTTCTACTCAGCTTCAGTGGATGACAAGGAAATAATTGGATGTTTCTTACCACTCCATGATACTGGTCCTGAACCGATATTTAACACATATCCAGTAATAGATTTCATGTCATCTGGATTTCCAGCCTAGTCGAAATCAGAATAAACTGCAAACTCAACATCAAATTTATCAGTATACATAATACCAAAATTAAGTGTTCCTTTCAGATATCGAAGGACTTTCTTTATTGCCTTCCAATGGCTTTCACAAGGCTTAGCCATGAACTGACTAAGTATGTTGACAGAATATGTTATATCTGGCCTGGTAGTGGTGAGATAGTTCAGACTTCCCACCAGTTGATGATACAAGGTTCCATTCACCTCTTTGGTTCCATCATCACTGCACAATTTGACATTCTATTCTAAAGGAGTAGATATTGCCTTGTATTCAATCATATTGAACATTTTAAGGATTTCCCTTGTATATTTTTTTTATGTGATTAATGTCTTATCAGGTTCCCTCCAAACTTCAAGACCTAAACAGTGATGCAATTCACCAAGATCCTTCATCTCAAATACATGTGACAACTGAATTTTAATTTCTTCAATCAACTTGCATGTATTTCTTGTTATGATAAGATCATCAACATATACAGATATCAAAGAAACATTCCCACCTTCATCTTTGTTGATGTACGAGTTAGGATCACTTTTTCTTCTCATAAAACCTTTCTCGTAAAAGAAAGAATCAATTTTCGCATACCAAGATCTTGGTGTTTGTTTCAAACCATGTAAAAATTTCTTTAACCTGCAAACCAAATGCTCTTGTCCCTATTTTACAAACCCTTTAGGCTGAACCAAATAAACTTCTTCTTTTAACTCACCATTCAAAAACATAAATTTGACATCTAACTGATACATTTTCCAATTATATTTTGTAGCTAATGCAATCATGATTCTAATTGTGTTCAACTTAGCTACAGGTGCAAAAGTATCTTCATAATCAATTCCATTCTTTTGTGAGTATCCTTTTGCAACCAATCTAGCTTTATACTTATCAATACTTCCATCAACAATAAACTTGGATTTTACAACCATTTTCATCCTATGGGAAATTTGATTTTAGGCAATTCTGTTAATTCCCATGTGTCATTCTTCATTATAGAGTTATATTCTTAATTCATTGCATCTCTCCATTCTTCATATTCTTTAGCTTCGTCATAGCTTGAAGGTTTTACAACATTCATAACAAGAGACATTAATGCATAATCTTTATACCTTACAGGTACCTGACTTTGACGTGATGATTTTCTTGGAGTTTTATTGCTTTCATCTTTCTTTCTGCTTTGCGGAGTCTCCTCTCCTCTTCTTGGAGTGTCATGATTGTTTGATGTTCCTTGCTCTTGAACTTGTACATGTTCATGTTCAACATTTGTATCTAATTTGACATAATCATTAGTATCATGCCATACACCAGTATTATTCTTTTATCACCTTCGTTTGTATTCTCATGAAACACCACATCCCTACTTGCAAACAATCTATGAGTACTAGGATCAAACAACTTGTATGTTTTATGATCATCACAATAACCAATAAATATGCACTTAATTGACTTTGCGTCAAGTTTTCTTCTTTCATCTCTTGGAATATGAACAAATGCCTTGTAACCAAAAACTCTTAAATGACTCACTTTTGGTTTGTACCCATAAAATGCTTCAAAAGGTGTTTTAAGCTCTAAAATTTTGGTTGGACTCATATTTTTCAAATAAGCAACAGTATTAATAGCTTCAACCCAAAAACCATTCGAAATATTTTTACCTTGAAGCATACTATGTGCACATTCAACTAGTGTTCTGTCTTTCCTTGCAGCAACTCCATTTTACTGAGGTCTATGTGGCACTGTAAACTGTTGTAGAATCCCATTGTTTTTACAATATTGATTAAATTCTCTTGATTTACATTCTCTACCCTGATCAGATCTTAGAATTTTGATGCAATTGCTAGTTTGTTTTTCCACCATACTCTTAAACTCTTTAAAGTACTCAAAAACATCACTCTTCTTTCTTATGAAATAGACCCATGTATACCTAAATTTATCATCCAAAAAAATAGGAAAATATCATGCTCCACCAATAGATCTAGTTTGTATAGGTCCACATACATAAGTATGAATTAATTCAAGTATTTCCCTCTACCCTTTTTATTTATGCTTAGGAAATTTCTCCCTATGTTGCTTGCCAAGTACACATGCTTCACATTCAACATGATCTTTCTTCAAAACAGGAAGACCTTCAACCATTGTGTTCTTTTGAAGTAGCATTAAATCATTTTGATTTTGATGTCCATACCTTTGATGCCATAACTCTACTATTGATATTGTTGTAGATGCCAATGCTTGATGACTTTTCCTGGTCACATCTAACTTATACAAGCCTTCAATTCTGGTACCTATGGCAATAACCTTGTAGTGATATTGAATGTCTTTCACTACACACTATGATTTAGCAAATTCCACCTTCAAATATTGGTCAGCAATAGTAGAAAAAAGAAATTAAATTCTTTTTTATACCAAGAACATACATCACATTATGGACCTGTCTCTCTTGTCCATTAGGCAAATTCACACCTATTACTCCATAACGTTGAACTTTAAGTGATCTGTTTTCATAATATTCATCAAACCACTCGTTATTACAAGACATATGGAGTGATGCACCAGAATCAATGAACCAAGCATTGACATCATCATTTTCCACGGACAATGCAACATCAGAAACAAACAATTTAAGATTTTTAAATCCATCACTAATTGAGGTGCCTTTCTCCACAAAATTTCCATTATGCCTTATGTTTCTTTGTCTGGACTCATTATATTTCTTTTTATAGCAATCTTTAGAATGATGGCGAGGTTTGCCACAATAATAACAGTCATCATTTCTTTTATCATGGATTGGAAATTTAGACTATTTCATACCTTTCTGTTTTGCTTGAAACATGCATGAATTGCCTCTATATGGATGTTTTCCCTTGGCTACCAATGCCAAATCTAAACTACTAGAGCCCACATTAAAGTTTTTCATCCTCTCCTCTTCTTGTAGAAGAATTCCTTTCAATTCATCAAATGTAGGGGTCTTCTCTCTAGCTGAAAGACTTGAAACAAAAATTTGATAATCTTGCACTAAACCATTTAATGTGATGGTGACTAAGTCAATACTAGACACCTTTTCAACAATATCTCCTAACTTATCACTTAAATCTTTGACTCGAGATATGTAATTGATTATATTTTCATTTGCTTCCATTTTTAGAAATAAAAACTTAGTCTCCAAAAACAAGATTTGGTTGTATTTGTTATTTCTTACAAATCCTTCAGCATATCCCATGTTTCCTTTGATGTCTTGCAATCTCTTATGTGAGGAATAATGTTGTCCTTTACATACATACGCAACAACACCTTCTCTTTTGTCTCTCGTTTCTCCCAATCTGGAATAGAAGCTGCAACAATGGGTTTGGGCTCATCCCTGCTCACAATGGACCATAAATTATAACCTTCTAAAATAGTCAGCAACTTGAATTTCCAATTCACATAATTTCCTCCATCAAGTTTAGTGGATTCAATCAAATATATATCAGCCAACAAATTTGACATGGTGGAAAAAAAAAAACTTTCTCCAATCAACAAAATTCAATCAAATCAACCAAATCTAAAGCCAAATAGACCCAAATTCACCAAATCCTAGAAAAACTTTCACCACACATGCACGATAAAAGTACTTGAAAACCTTATCACTCCTCATGATAATCTTCACATTAAAAAAAACACCCCCTTTTTAAATTTTTCTCACCACTTAAAGTAACAGAAGATATTTTAAGAACCTTATATCTCTGTAAATTAAAAAACAAAGTCACTTTGTGTTGCTTTGTTTTAAATAATTCAAATGTGGAAACCTTTTAACTCAACGTACACCCGTTCTTCTTTTAAAAACAAAGTCAACCCTTTTGAAAAACAATGGAAAGCACTCTGGCAAATCGAATCACCTCCACGTTGGATCAAAATTCTTTACTTCAACGCACCATTCGGGTTGGAGGCACGTCTAAATGTGCAAATACACTTGCAGATCTAGTTGCAGCATTCACCTCAAACAACACAGACTCTTTGCAGAACACTCAACACAAGAGGCTTGCACATTGCTTCTTTACGAAACTGGTGATCTCTCACAACCTTTTAGACAACTCTTTCTCACGCTGAGCCAACAACTAAAGCAACAGATTAGCTTCAGAAGAATAGAAGCCCCAACAATCACAACAACACTTGCAATATTCGCAACGACTCCTTAACAACAACACACTCCCCGAAAGCCACACCATCTACAGACACTTTTCATAGCTGCAGAGTTTCTTCACTGTTACAACCCTCTAAGGAGGAGAACACTTAACACAACACACAACTGCCCTCAGGACCTAATACCATATCAGAGAACACAATCAACACTCAAAGCTTACACATTTCATTACTAAACGTTGCAATTTATACACATCTTCAACTGCAGATTGAACAATAACTCCATCGAATAATATTTATTATCTGTCGACTATGATGACCGCTGAAAAGTGATTGGCGTCGTCTCAACAATGAGCGGGGTCGTTCATGATTAATATCGTGACAGGTTCTTACGGCATTCATGGTCTCAGGCTAGACATCAAGGACTAACTTAGGGTGAAAGTTGTTGTGTCATTGTTGACACTGTTCCCGCATGCATCCTCTTCTAGCCACAATATGGTGCCATCTGGTAAATTTTTGGTTCCACTTATACGAACTAGATGAATTGTGTTTACACATTATAATGGTAATAATATCAAAATTATATATATATAATATATATATAAAAGAGAGATACAATAATAAATAGAGGTCAATAGAGATTCAATTTTAATATTAATGAAATTGAAAGTTTTGAACACACGAATGTTTAATTCTATGGATTTTTATTTTTATTTTATTTTTTATATAAAAATATAGATAACATTATATTGTTTTAAAATAATCATAAAATTAATTTTAAAGAATATATAGTTAAAGAAAAATAAATAATAGTAAATTTAATTATATATGTATATTTATTGATTTAAAAATATATAATATAAATTTTTAATAATTAAATTATTTAAAATTAATAATAATAATAAATATTAGTACGTATATTATATATATTTTTTATACACAAAATGTTATTCAATGATATTAATAAAAGTGAAATGTTAGTTCAATTGGTAATTAGAGATATATGAAATCATTGAAACTTGATAGACCAAGTTTCAAATCCGGCTTATTCGCTATTAAAATTAAATTCCTTGAATGTTATAAATTTAAAATACATTTTTCATAAATATTTGTAGATGCCAAATATAGTTAGTTAAGAATGACATCATAAAATCAAAGTTGGTAGTGTAGCAAAGATTATGAAAGTTATAACAAATGTGAGTAAGAGTTGGGAAAACTAAGAGAAAGTGTTTTTCATCTTCAACCCTCTTAATATAGCAAAGGTGCCAAACTCTTTCATCCCGAGGTGTGTTTGGAGTAGAAAAATGCCCTATTTCACTTTGGAGCTCATGAGAATTAATTCTTATCTTGGAAATGTTCATTTTCTTCTTTGTGTTGTTTAAGAAAAAAAGGTAATTCTCATTTTCAAGATTGGGGTTGATCACCTCCTTATAATACCTTAGATTATTTTTTCCCTCTAAATTCTGATTGTCTCATGACATGTCCTTAAATTTGGAAGTAATATTACTTTTAATATTATCCTTATTCTTTAAGATGATCTCATCATTTTCCCGCAACGATCTAGCTAAAACTGAGCATAGTTATGCTATTCTGGCTCAAATTGAAGGTGGGGTTATTGGCTAGAGTTAGTGAGTACACTCCCATGATCATTTGTAGTAACGAGATCAAAGTTTCAATAGAAAACTAAGCAAGACTATGTATTACTTTAGTAAGCAAAATCACTATAGCATTAGGAGCTACATGAAGGAGCAAGCATGATAAAAATTTCACAAAGTCCAGCAGGTAAAAAGTGGATAACATATTGGAACCAATATGCTATGGTTACAAATATAAAGAATATAAAAAATGTCATGTTAAAATGGATTATTATAATAATAAGTAAAATTATGATTTCTTTATCATTTAAAAATATATCGAAAAGAGTGTTTAAAAATAAATTTTGATAATTATAAAAGGAATGAAATTATTTTTTTAATAACAAATGAATTAGTTTTATTAAATAATATTTTTGTAATTTTTCTACTAAAATTCATATCCTTTGGTAGGGCTTTTTCTTCAACTTCTTCCAAAGGCGACCTAATCATTTCATGTGGTAGTGGATTTTTCTAGTGCTCTTAAGGGACTTTTGCATGAGCTTTGTAGGGTTATGGGATTTACCTTCCACTGACTGCATGCTTGATTGAATGTAAACTTTCCCTGAACACTGCATCTGAGAGGAGAAAGACTCAAACCTATTTTCAAATTTAGTGATTTGGTCAGGATTTGACGTACCCTAAGGACTTAAATTTCTATTTCTCTCGAGGATATTTCTTGAATCAAATAGCTCTTCCTAAGAAAGACTTTCTTCAAATGATTCCTTGGTATTCATTGAATAGTCCTTGAGGCGATGCATGTATTCATGAAAATGTTTGCATCTAAAGGAGACTTATTCTTAATCTAGAGCTTGATTCCAAGCATTATCTTAATAGTAAATATCTATGGAGGTTGGATGAGACTGGGAGATATTCATGTGAACACAAATTTGTAAATATGAAGTGTACCTCCCTCTCTTGGAAGCCTTCAATACTTTGACAAAGTTTCCAATGGAATTGTCGATGCCTTCAAAGATTGCCTCCTCCCAATATTCCATAAGAAGAGAAAGAGATATACCCACGATAGAGAGGCAAATAAATCCTCATTCCCTAGATTATACTGCCCCTGCCAGAATCTCATGAAGAGCCCTACATTGTTGAAACAATATGGCCCTCCTTCAATCTTCTAAGATGGATAAAGTGATTGTAAAGAAATTATTTACCCCTACCTCTATTTCTATTTGACCCTTGGTGTTCCATTTATTTTTTTCCATGAATTCAAACCCTTTTTATAGGACCATAACCTAATAAATTTTCATATTAGGGCATGATCCTACATATATTGGATATAATCTCCAATGTTACCATATTTAACCTCGTATTTTGGATCTTACATTGTTTTTAGTAGGAAACAACCTAGATTTCTAACTTGCCATGATGCACCCATTAGAGGGCTTGCTATGAAAACAAAAGCCCCACTTTGTCTTGCTACTCTATGAAAAGGATGTTGAAGATGAGGATACTAATGGGAAATGCAAATAGATCCAGACTCACTATGAACTCCTGAACAATCTGGCTAAAGGAAGGGGAAAATTTCCCTCTTGCAGAGCCAAGCAAAGACTGATATTTAGAGGAAACCCTAGAATTTGCAGAGGAATGTCAAAATATTTAAATTAACTTAGATTTTTTTTAAATATAAAGGATTAAAAATAATGACAATATCTTTATCTAATCTTAACAGATATTAATTTGACACATATTTGTTTTATTCGTACCATACAATTTAAGTTATTATGATTTTAGAAATTCATAATTTTATTAGCACAACCATATAATTTAAATAGCTAGTAAAGGTTAATGGGTATCAATCTATACTAAGGATCAAAACACTTCCTACATCATAGATGTTACATTATCTACTACTAATTTTGACCTTAACTCAATATTAATTTTTTTCTCCCCTCAATGTTGTCTCTCTTTTATAAATTTTCTTTATCACTCCCACATAATTATTTAAAAAGCTTCTTTTGTCCTTGAGGATGGGTTGAGTGTCTACTAGCTCCAAAGTCTAGTACAAAACGTTAGATATATATGTTAGAAAAATAGAGAGGTCAAAGAGAAATTACACAAAACACAAAAACACACACTATGATATCTCATATTGATCATAACAATTACACATATATAGGACATAAATCTTTGACTTCCACACATCTAGATCATGACTACAATTCACACATAGGAAACAACAATTTCTAGATTGACACTTGGGAACTCACAATGACAACTCACATCAACACATGGAAGCACTACTTCCAATACCCTACCTTATTGCTTACATGAAAAACATTGTAAACACATATTACAACAACAAGGATAATATTTTTCTAACTGGTCTTCATCAACAATCAAATCCACTCGAGAATCTTGCAAACACTTCTCTTTCCCCACCACATCTTCGAGCTATCACTTGCCCTCCCTTTAAAATGTAACCGCCTATGACCATTGTTGATGAACGTTTCAAGATCAACCATATGGACACCTTGGTTCTTTAAGGATTTTGTGATAGGAGTCATCAAGTAGTGAACCATCCTATGGACCAGCCACCATTTGTCAAATATTTCACTTTCGGTTATTTGTTAGTTACTAGGATAGAGGTCTGGATAGTGAATGTGTTCAAAATTTGATCAAACAACTTGACCTTACTAACACAAAAGAATTGATGTTTTAGACACCGAGGCTCCCAATTTAAGAACCACTAACCCTTTTTATAACCAATAAAAACACACAATAATTGATGTTTCACACACCGGAGCTTCCATTTTAAGAATCACCAACAATTTTTATAACCAATAAAAACACAAACATCAACCACCAAAACATACAAAGGCAAAATCAATGACTGCTCTTTATTTCTCTGTGCAAATAAAATCAAATAAAATAATAATAACTTTGCATATTGGTATTCTCCATTAGATTTGTAGTGTTTGAATTTCAATCTCTGGATAAACAATACCACAATATTTTATTAGTTTAGATCTAGAATGAGAAATGCCAACATTTCGCTTGCATGCCACAACTATACATCTTGCACCATATGGTAATATCGAGAACCATCATTTAAAACATGTAGACATTGTTCTCAATTGTAGATCCACACTAGGTCAAACCAAATCTATGTCAATCCAACTTCTTCACAAGCAAATCTCCTCTTCTATTACAAAAATTTGTCCATAATGGAACTTTACACAAAAACAACAACACTAGATCTTCACAATTATCCTTTGCATGTAACTATCCACTATCCACACACAAATCAAATATTCATACAAACAATAGATCAAACACTCTATTAAACTAATCTATGTACAAAGGAGTATTATGGCTAAAATTGCATGATCTCAGCCCCTCTCATGAGAGAATTAGCGATGAGCCAGCTCTAATAGCACATTAGAAAAATAGAGAGATAAAAGAGTGATTACACAAAACACACACTATGATATATGTTATTGATCACAACAGTTACACATATATAGGACATAAATCTCTAGCTTCCACACATTTAGATTTTGGCTACAACTCATACATACGAAACAACTTCTAGATTGATGGACAACTCATAACAAGACATAGAAGAATTACTTCCAATGATATATATATATATATATATATATGAACAAGATTCTTAAACATGGAGATTTACCCCCCACTTAATCTAGAGACTCTTAATCTATAAATAGGATTTCAAAGATAAAAGAGTGATTACACAAAACACACACTATGATATATGTTATTGATCACAACAGTTACACATATATAGGACATAAATCTCTAACTTCCACACATCTAGATTTTGACTACAACTCATATATACGAAACAACTTCTAGATTGATGGACAACTCATGACAAGACATAGAAGAATTACTTCCAATGATATATATATATATATATATGGAGCAAGATTCTTAAACATGGAGATTTACCCCCCACTTAATGTGGAGACTCTTAATCTATAAATAGGATTTCCTATATTACCATGGCTTATCAATACAACATCGTCTAAAAACTTTAACTCACTTCATCTTAATCAATCATTTTAATCAAAGAATATACTATTATGAATATTCTAGAATATTTACGCAAAGTTAGATCTTTACCATCCACATAATAGTTATTAATTAAATTAGAATTTTTGGAAAAAATTTCAAAAAGAAGACAAGCTTATCCACACAATGTATAATAATTATAATATTAATTTTTATTGAAAATTAATTTGACAATTTAGATTTAAAAAAAAGATGGACTATCAAAAAGTTAAAAAAAAAAAAAAAGCATGTGTCTAAAATATGATCAATTATAGTTAAAATATTAATAAAATTAATATTATAAGTATTAGATGCTTAATCTTGAGATTATGATAAATTGTAAATATTTTTACAAATATTAATTTGTGAAGAATTATAAGTAAATTGGAAAAGTGAATCACGAAAGTATCATAGTTAAAATATTAATAAAATTAATATTATAAGTATTAGATGCTTAATCTTGAGATTATGATAAATTGTAAATATTTTTACAAATATTAATTTGTGAAGAATTATAAGTAAATTGGAAAAGTGAATCACGAAAGTTATTAAGACTTTTCGCAAGATTTAAATTAAAATGACCACACATTATATTTATATGACTTATTTTGAGGAAAACAATTTAATGACTATATTATTTGAATCTCTTATTTGACACATAGTAATATTGTAATATTTTGAACTTAAGATTTAATAGGTTTATATTTAAAGTAATTAAAAGAACTCTATTTTATTTCAACTTTTCTTGAGTGTTATAAAGATGAGAAAATCTGAAAGTATATTAAGAATAGTTTAATACCTTATTAGTCCTTGCCTCCGACGTAGTAGGGACTATAGTGTTCGATTGAATGTTTGACCGCTATTAATTCATCTGTTGACTCGTTTTTTTGGGGGTTTCTTGTATTTTAACCAAAGTTTATTGCTAACAATTTTGCATTATGAAAATTTTAACCAAACTTTTGAATTTAGCCTCTTATTGCAGGCTTCATGTGCCACAATGTTGTTTTTAGCGAGGGGAAGCTATTTTATCCTATGTTTTTTAACTGGCGGTTGGGGCAGGTTACATAAACCCATCACGCTTACAAGCTTACACTTGTCACTGCTAGTTGCCAGGATTGTTTACAGCTCCTAGCTTCATTCAACCACCTCCTTACGCCCTCTTCCCCTCTTCATTGTATTGCAAACATGTTGTTCTTCCGCTCTTCATTCCATTGCATGTTAGCTTCCGCTCAGGTTTTTTCAGGCTGCCGGGATGAAAATTCATTGAGATTATCTCAGAACCAAAGAGGGCGCTTGTTTTTCGAACCACTTGAGGCAATCTGCTTCGTATTCAACGGGCGAGGATGATATGAGCGGCCCGACTACATAAATTTGGGGCATTCGCCTAGCATCGATGGGATCAACCTTTCCATCCCTTAGTGCTTTGATCTGTTCGCCCTCCAGTTCCTCAAAGGTGTTTATCAAAATCCCTGTGGCTTCCGGCAGGCACGAGGAATGCTTCACGAACCAGAGAAAGGCATCATCAGACCTATCCTGAACAAGAGCCGGCACATCCTTGGTTGGAATCGGCATAACCCCTGGTATTTCTATGCTAAAATCTGCGTCTTTACATGAAACTTTTATCATAGAAAAAGAAAATTTCAGGGGTTTATTCACACATAAGCTAGCTAATTTTACATGTTTAATTTTTAAAATTTTCCTTAACCTACATCTCCGACACTAGTTTGGGAAGGCATCGTCAGACCTATCCTGAATGGGAGTCGGCACATCCTTGGCTGGAATCGGCATAACCCCTGGTATTTCTATGCTAAAATCTGCGTCTTTAAATGAAACTTGTATCATAGAAAAATAAAATTTCAGGGGTTAAGCTTGTGGCTTGGAGTGTGGTAGATTAATATCTGTCTAAAGGTTAATGAAAGTGTTTGAGAGCCTTTCTGATGCAGGCTTCTTTGTGCCTGACCTAAATCTGCCTACCTTACCTATTTCACTTCTTGAGGGTTTTTCTTTTATATATTGAAGTTTTTCACTCTTGGAAACTAATGCTTATTGTTTTCCATCTCTCTTGTGTAGAAAGGGTCTGTCGAGACACTACAGGGTATGCACCACCTTGCTCTGACCTTTGAGTTTTCCTAGTTGATGTTTTCCACGCATATTTCTAGGTGTTAATATCCCCTTGTTAAATTACATTTATTTGAGGAGGCTCACCACCATTACTTCGCCTTTGAAGAGGAAATAAGTGAACAAACCCTCGACTGGTTGTTATATTTTCAGGAGGTACATATGGTTGATGAAGACAGACTGACTACAGTCTCCCTTGTTTAAAGACCACTTAGGGAATTGATAGTTTCCTTGTTTTATTTCTTTCCCCTAGTCCTGAGAAAAGTAACAGAAGGAACAAAGAATAAAGTGGAACTAAAAGTTGAGAAGGCCTTGCAAGTTGGAATGGTGGATCCTACTAAGTATCCAATTTCAAGGACGCGGCTGCCACTGGAATTCCTTAGAACTATGTTCACCTCCACCCTAGAACAAACATGGTAGGGTTTTGATTTATTGTGAATAAATTAATAGGATTACGGAGTTATCTTTGTCTTGCTTTTCGAAATTTTTAGAAATTAGATGGATAAGAGTGAGCTCAATTTACTCTATAATATGTCAGTTTGATTCATAAAAATTCCATACATTCCTTATTTTCAGAATCATCAATCTAGTTAAATTTAAACACTTTTAATGACAGATTTTGCAAGAATCCACAACTTTTACATGTAAAGGATCATTTGAATGCTAAAATACATTGAATTTTCTAAAAAAACATAGACGTGACTTATGTTTTAAAGTCGCCATACCTTCGATTTCATCGACAAAACCAACCGAGATTATTCTCTGAATTCGAACAAGCCCAAACCACTGCACAGACTCGAAGCAGTGAGGGATAAGAGGTAGTGTCGGCAATAATGAAGTTCCGTCAGGATTACGCCTCTGCACGTAGACTTGACCTTGTCTTCAAAGTCTGGCAGTGGTCGTCAGCATTAGTGATGAGGATTTTATGAAGTGGTTTTTACGAAGTGAAAAAAACGGGTATGAACACTCTTCTCGCAGTTGACATCGTGACAATAGTGCAATTAACTTTCATTTTCCACTGCATGAACATGCCGCCACAAACATCACCCATACAATGTGCACTCAAATCACCATCATAGCCACAGACTCTGCCAGAATTGTAGGCACCATAATTGATAGGTACAGTCAGGTTTCATTGAACAAATACCTCTTTAATTTCTAGAATCAATCTCACAGTTTTCAAGATCCTCTATTGAAGTTCTCACAAGCTAAAGGTTATCGCTGATAAGGAACCCAGCGGAATTCGAATAGTTAATATGAAAATGGGGATACAAGTGTAATACATGCATATGAGGTCACAGCTGGCACACTACATTATCCATCCTCACCACAAGTAAAGATTATAATTTAAATTTAATCTTCGGTGTTGCCAGCTATAATATGCATAATGGGATGTAAAAATAATAATCTAAATTTAATGTTCGGTGTTAGAGAAATCTTGATCTATACTCACTAAAATATAATCCAAATTATGCATCTACAAAACACTTTAATTTTGTTTATTATTACTCTCTTTATGGAAATTTTGACTGCTTGAGTTGTTAGCTTGTTACATGCTCTAGGGAATTTGGTTCATGACAATTTGGATTGACTCTAATTTCTTACAATGTCACGATCTAGGGAATTGTGGATCAAAATTTGGACTGACGCTAATTTTTTACTTTGTCATGGCTTTAATGGTGGATAGGTTGTGTAAATAGTTTAGACTTTATTGTGCACGATCTTTACATTTTAGTGGTTGGTTCTCATATAGTTCAATTGATTGAGAGATATATTGGGCCTGTAATGCGGGTGAAAATACCAGATATTTTTCTTGTAAAGCATTTTGTAATAGGTGATACCAAGCTTACACCCCAGGTCTTTGACATTGGACATCTAAAATGTACTGACTCATTTTTGGGATAAGATAGGTTAAAAAAAATAAAAACAAATAAAAGGCAAAAAAAATGGCCATAAAGGGGTGCTGTTTCAGCATAGAAGTAAAATACACTATATTTGCCTTTATTTTTCTGTAATTTCACCATTTTTTTCAGATAAATTTGTCATCAACGAGAGTTTTATATTTGAATGTTGGTTGAGATGTGGCTTATTAATGGTAAGTGACCGTGAGGTTTTCGTTTAGAAAATGGATAGGGTTTTTGCCCCTGCACCTGGATACATGGTTTGTAATTTTCTTATTAATTACAAATAAACGCAAACGCTCACTTGCAAATTTTCCGGTATGCTTAACTCCGGCAGGGACTACCGCTACGACAGTGACTCCCTTGTTTCATTATGAAATTCATAAAATTTATTTTCTATTTTCGTCATTACCTATATTTTTCTTCACATTAATTTAAATTTAATTTTAATATTTATAACATTATACCCACCCTTCTATATCTATATCTATATCTATAATATTTTTAAAACGTAAAAACTAAACCTTTATATATTATATCCTTTGTTCAAAAAGTGAAAGTGAGATGGGTTTAATAGTTATATTTCCAAAACCAACCATGATTATCACAACGCCAGTCAATGTTAACCGACATTTTAGCTTTTCGATGTTTAGTTAAATTTTAAAAAAATTGGATGTAATGTTAAACTCCGATATACCCTTCAGCCAATTTAAATTTTCAATATTAAATCAGTTATTAAGATATGTATAAGACGATTTTAGAATAGTTGACAGTTCAAGAAAGAAATGAGAGAAGATTTCTGGCTAAGTGACTTCCCTGTTTACATTGCTTAGTTGAGACTCGCATTTCAAGTTGTCTGTCCATTACTTTCGGGCCACATACACTTGAAAATGACGAAATATGCCGTAATTCGCTTCAAGCCATCAGGCAACTCAAATTTTTATTTTATTTTATGTTTCTTTTCCAGCTTTTTTATTTTATTTTTAATCCCATTTTAGGTATTAAAAGTGGATAAACCAACTGCTTTGTCATAAATACCGTTCAATATAATTAAAATATATTGTTAGGGAAGAACCATCATTATTTCTTAAATTTAATAGAAAAACAAGCTGAGACAATTAAATTCCTTTCTATCCATCATTTTGCAAAGTATTCCCAAATAAAGTTATGTTGCAAAATATTCCTCAAATAAAATAGACATATTATACATCCAGTTTCCACGTCAGCCCATGACAACAAAATCCTCCTGCTCTTCCACCATGGGAAGTCTGCCAGCCACGTCAGCCCATGACAACAAAATCCTCCTGCTCTTCCACCATGGGAAGTCTGCCAGCCACGTCAGCCCATGACTACAAAATCCTCCTGTTCTTCCACCATGTGAAGTCTGCCAGCCACGTCAGCTCATAACAACAAAATCCTCATGATCTTCCACCATGTTAAGCCTGCCAGGTAGAATTTTCATCCACTTCCTTGACAGCTGACTACATGTACACCCTTAATTTGTTCTCACAGCATTCTCTACCATTGCTCTTTGAACTTTGAAGCATTATCTACCAAGTTCCAACAATATCCGTTTCCACATTTTCTACAAAAATCCCACCACCCAACGTTCCAATATCCGATACAAAATGTAGGCATTGCTGTTTCACACATCCATTCCTGTATCGGAGATGGATGAATCCCACACACACCATCGCAACCCGACATTCGCGGCCCTGCTGTTCTCCTACTGCTGCTGCTGCGTGTCGGACAACGAGCGTTCACTGCTTCGGCCATCATGGTTTCAGAGGGTCAGGCGATCGAACCCCAGGGCGGATTCCGTGTCCGGGGATTCTCAAAAATGGTGGCGCAAGTACTGGAACAGCGTCAGAAGCGCCGGAGAATCGTCGGAATCCATCATTCAAGAGGCCGGAAGCTGCTACAGCGGGCCCAAGTGGAAACAGTTCGTTCGCAGGCTCAAGAGAGACGGAAAAATCAATCGCAGCGCTAAGCCCTCGACATTCCATTACGATCCACTGAGTTACGAGCTCAACTTCGACCACGGGTTTGGGCAGGACGCAGATCATCATCTGCCGTCATGCCCGAGGACTGTACATGAGCCCTATGAGTAAATACATGCAGAACATAGTTAGGTGGAATCCATGGAATTCATTTGAAGTTGGGAGTCCCCTTGCCACTCTGGGGGCTGGAAACCCAAAAGCGCTTACGAATTTTCATTCTGGGCTCACTGCCCTCCATTCCATGTAACATCAATAATGATTTTCGGCTATTTTGTCAAACTATATTGTGTATTTTGTGGAACCAGCAGAAAATAAAGATTGTGTACTTTGTGGGACAAACCATATATCCAGCTTTGTGGTATTTAAAGGTATCATCAAAATGTAAAATGTTTATCTTGGCGTCCGCCTGAAACATATTCGCCAGTGAAGTGTTGAAATACTTCTCTGGCTGCTGCTGAAGTGTTTGCTGAAGTTATTGAGTTGAAAAGAGCATTCCTGGCCTAAGGCTGGACTGCAACGACTAATTTGAAGTGAAAATGGTTGCGTCATTGTTGACACTTTTCCCGCATTCATCCTCTTTTAGCCACAATATGGTGTTCCAGCCTGCATCGTCTTTTAGCCACAATATGAAGTCGATCTGATAAAATTTTGGTTCCACTTATAGGAATGAGTTAAACTCCATGAATTGTCTTTTAGCCACACTATGGAGTCGATCCGATGAAATTTTGGTTCCACTTATAAGAATGAGTTAAACTCCATGAATTGTGTTCACGTAACGAAATGAAAATAATATTAAAATAATATTTATATATAAAAAGGTAACATAGATTCCGTTTTATTTTTAATTGAATGTTTGACCTCACGATTCTTTAATTTTTGTGAATTTAAATATTGTGTTATAAAAATAAAAATAAAAATAATATATATTTAAAAATTTAATAAATATATTATAATTTTAATTTAATATATATAAAAGGTAGGTAAAGCTAAAGAGGTTTATGTGGTTTTGATACCACTTCATGGTAGCCAAGTCACCTCGGCAATCTTCCTCACCTATCACTGTATCGACATCTAATTTAATAATATTTCATGAAGGAAGTTAATATAAGAATATGAATTTATTATGATAAATTTCATGAGAGTTTTTCTCTCACTTTCCACTCTCTATCTCACCTCATTTCATAAATCCAATTACATACATTTCAACTTAACAATTAGTGCGAGGGATGAATGAAAACTTGGTTGGATTGAGATGGAACAACGACAGTCTGAAAAGGGTTAGGGTTTCTACAATCAACTGCTCCTCACCGGCACATTACTTGTCGTTAGTGGTTATTTCCAGACGCCTTCATCGTGGTGGTTCCTGTAACACGCCCTGGCTCACCGTAATGGCCTTATAACCCCATATTTGCTCTGTTTTTACTGCATACTTGCCTACTACCCAACATTGCTTCGCGGCAATGATTACGATAGTCTTGGGGGCAGCTAGCGGAGATCTCCTCGGAACAGTCATGGAGTTGGACATAGTGGATTACTCGGAGAAACCGTTGAAGGATGTTAACATTTGGACAACTCCACTCTCTGCCTCGGAAGACCTACTCCCCTTCTGTTGCAATCTAACAGCCACCATCGCTAGCCTGCCCTTGATCTCAGGACCCTCCAGCTCCACTGTGACCTTCTCCAAGCCTCTTCCGGTATGGCCGATACCATAGTCCCATCCCCAGTGTCCCTCCGCATTTAACTTTGCATCCAACTGCTTTCACCCTAATCCCATGGCTGAATCTTCGCATTAACCTCCCACCCCCCGTGTTTGTCAGCTCTCTTAACATCCCTCCTGGCAATCGCTCGACCCCCGTACAAGGGACTCCTCAAGCAACATCATCAACGGCACCTCCATTGGGTAGCTACATGACAATTCCCCCACTCTCGGAACCTATCCTTGCAAACACACATCCCAGCACTGAAAACCCTCCCTCAAACCCTTCTCTGCTCAAGGAATGATCGGACTCCTTTGAAGCTGCTGCTAGGCTAAGCAAGAAGCGCAAGTGCTTCAACCCTAAAGGTGAAGACGTCATCATCAGGCTTGGGGAAGATATCCAGTGGGGCAACACCATGGATACGACAGACTGCGTTCAGGTTGGAAGGATATGAGGCAAAAGCTACACAGCGGCTCGATTGAAGCTTTGGACCTCAGAGGTATGGGGGTAGCACCTAACCAACCTTCCACTTGTACAAACTTTTGTTAGGGGTTGGTTCGCTTTGTGTTTTCCCAGAGCCAAGCACACAAATTGGGTCTTGTCCTCGTTTTAGCACTTCGAACACGCTTCTGTCCTCCTCCGCCATTGGAACCCTCTATTCGATCCAAAAAAAGAACAGATAAGAGTCGGGCCTATTTGGGTTTGGCTCCTAGGATTGGCTCTCCAATTCTGGTCAGAGGACATATTTCAGCAGATCGGCAACACCCTTGGCACATACCTTGAGCACGACACATTGTATTTAGCTACTGGAATGATGGCTTATGCCAGGGTTTTGATACATCTGGACACAAGGGGGGGCCTCGAGGAGCATATCACATTACAATGGAGATCTTTCTCTCGACAATAAACCCTGGATTACGAAGGAGTCCCGTTCCGTTCCAGACGATGCCATAAGGTGGGACATCTTTTCAAGGATTGTCCCTTGAATAGGAAGGTGCAATATGGAGAAAAGGAGAAGGTCAATCTGCAAAAAAGCTCTCACTCACAGGGAAGCCCCCCTCGGCTAAGGAGGTAGTAAACTTGGCTCAGGCTACCGCAGAGAAAACACCCTCAAAGGAGACCAGGAAGAAGTGTAGGAAAGCACCATTCGGGCCACCCTCTCCTCCTCTGACTAAAGCAAGGGCGGCTGCCGAGGCTGCATTCTCCATGGGTATGTTGGACTCATCCTCCTCCTTTTCTTATACTATTGCTTCATCATTTTGTATTACATCAGATAGTGTTCAACTCTCTGATCACTGGAATATACCTCCCATTACCCTGGCGTGTCCCCTAAAACCCTCTTCTCCCACCTTATCCTGCACCCTGCCATATTTTCTTGAGGATCCCCCAGCCATCACTTCCATTCCTACACTTGTCCCCCCATCCACCAGATACCCTCTACATTCTCAGATTCGATCACAGGCTCCTAATTCCCTGGGCATTGGTCTGATTTCCTCCTCCCCCACCTCCGAAACAACCTTGAGGCAGACCCTTCTCCTTATCTAAAGCCATTCTACAAGCTGAGGAAGAGATTGCATCTAGCAGACAACATTCCATCGATTGGGAACTTAGAGCAGTGAATACCCTTGTGCACCCCCCTCCATGAAGATGTTATCCTTCAACTGTTGAGAGCTGGCTAGCCGTGTCAAAAAACTAGCCATGAAAAGACTGTTAAAATATGAGATGATCGATGTCCTCTTTCTACAAGAAACCCTAGGTCAAGCTAGTGTTATCACTCACTTTTTCGAATCATGGCTACCAAGGTGGAATTTTCACTCTCTTTACGCAATTGGCTGCTCTGGGGGTTTGGATCTGGGAATTAACACCTGTACCATCAGAATTTGTAACATATGGGGAAGCTCTAGGCATATTGGGGTAGACATATACTCATCTAAACTTGATACAAAGCTCAGGATTATTAATATCTATGGTCTCTATCACAATAGGGAAGAATACTAGAACAAGAAGCTAAAATCTTAAATTTTGCAATAGAATAAGCTCATTTTGGAGGGGGACCTAAACTTTTCCATTGGTTTTTGCGGAATCATCGGGGCATAATGCACAAAGAGACATCCTCTCATATTTTTTTGAGACCATTCTGGAGGATCATAATCTTATTGATATCCCCTCAACCAAAATTCAACCTGCATGGAGAAATAATAGATTAGGCGAGGATAGCCTATCCAGGAGACTCAACCGATTCCTCATTAAGGAGCACCTACTGAACATGGGACATAGATTTAGACAGTGGACTAGTTAAGGGGGCATATGGGATCATAGGCTAATTTACATGGAAATATGGGGAGGAATGTTATTCGATCATAGGCCTATTTACTTGGAAATAAGGGGAGGAATGAACAAACCTAGGGCCCTGTTGGGTCCCTATAATACTAGTGATTACCCCATTACTATGGTAGTTGTACCCCTTATTAATATTGTTGTGCCCCTATTGCCCCCATATTGTTATTACTGTGCCCCATAGAATCCCTCTATTGTTATTTTTGTGGCTTTATATTATTATTGTTAGGTCGGCTGGGTTATATTGTGACTCCTTAGACTCCTATATATAGAAAGGAGGTTTTGTCATTTGAATCATCCAAGAATTGTTCATTTATGTAATGTAAAGGAGGTTTCCCCCTCGAAGAGGCTGAATTCTAAGGCGTTGATCTATCTTTTCTATCTTTTCTTGAGCTGGTTTCATAACATTTGGTATCAGAGCTAAGTTCTAGGGTTTCGCTGCTCCAAATAGGTCATCGTGGAATTTTCGCTATAACTTGTTTTATGCAACGTATCAGAAGTTGTAATCAAAACCCATTTGAGGAGACATCACGCTGTAGCTCGGGTACGAATTTCAGAGCTTGTTGCGCTATATTTGTGGAGATATGATCTGAGGAAGTTGGTCTTTTGCCAGACTCCTGAATTACATTCCAAACAGGCGACCTGGGGAAAATCATCATAACGTTTTCTCTGAGAATTGGATTGAAATTTCGTAAAAAGGTGCAGAAAAAGGACAGACTGTAGTTTCTTCTATGTATTCTTCAGATCCAGAGGTCGAAATAGTGACTCGTGGAATGTCATACAAGTTCTCTCTATGCAATTAATCTATAATCAGGTCACTGTGGGAGATTTGGCATAACTCTTTATTGGAGAATCCAATTGGGGTCAGACTGGTGGAATTTGAAAGAGGACACAGAGGGCTACTACAAGTCACAATTTCAGAACTTAAATATCTGAAAGTACAATGTTACAGTCGTTTCAAGATCGAGCTCCTAAAATCAAGAAAAAAACAAGATGAGGAAGTTTGATGGGAAGGATCCGGTAAATTGGATACTTCAAATGGAGCAATATTTTGATCTACATGGTGTACCACTGTTACAAAAGGTATGTATTTCATCTTCATATTTAGAACCGGATCAATTTTTATGGTATAAAGGACTTTGTTCTCCTAAACGACTTGTTATGTGGTCAATTCTCACAGAGGAAATGCTAGCACATTATGAGGATACAAAGAGCAACACCTTCTTTAGAGCAACACCACAACAATTGGAAAGAGTAAAAGGGCTTTGTGATAGAATAGAAAGTAAAATTATGGCAACAATGAATTCTACCCCTCACAGCTATGAAGATGGAAGTGTTGTTTCTCCTAGCCTTCCACAACCTACAAGGGTTAAACCACAACAATTGGAAGAAAAAAGAGAGAAAGGGCTTCGTTACAATTGTGGATAGCAAATGTACTAAAGGTCATAAGTTGTTTGAGAAGAAATTATTTTACATAAGAGTATGAAGAGGAGGAAGAAAAGGATCAAGAAACATCAAAAGAAGAGGATATACGCCAGGATCCAACCCCAGAGATAGAAGAAATGAATTAGACCATATCTTCTAAAGCATTGGAAGGAATTACCACTCCTCAAACTATCGAGATAGAAGGACATGTCATGAAGAAAAATGTTCAAGAAGTGAAAGATCACATCGAGCATCAGGAAATGAATCCCACCATATCTTGTAAAGGATTGGAAGAAATTATCACTCCTCAAACTCTAAAGATAGAAGGACATATCATGAAGAAAAAGTTTTAAGTGGTGAAAGATCACATCGTGCATCAACAACAAGTTCTCCAACTTTTAAAGGATAATGCCACTTTGGTGCAAAATCGAATGAAACAACAAGTAGATCAACATCGTAGTGAAAAATGTTTTGATGTAGGTGATTGGGTATTTTTATTGCTACATCTCAAGCAAGCTATTTGTGAGAAGGAAATGCTGGCAATACTACATGCACTTAAAAAATGGCGACCTTACCGAATGGGAAGACACTTCATGGTAAAAATGGATCATGATAGTATTAAATACTTTTTAGAACAACTAGTATCTTTAGAAGAACAGAAAAAATGTGTCACAAATATGTTGGGTTATGAATTTGACATCATCTATAGAAAATGGAAGCAAAATTTTGTTGCAGATGCACTCTCAAGAAAGGATGAGGATGTGGGAGCATTGTTTTATGCTATTTCTATTATCCAACTAGATTGGATAAATGAGGCAAGGGATGAATCGAAGAAGGATGAAGAAGTATGGCCACTTATTCAAAAGTTGCAAAAGATCCCAATTCAAACAATATTTCCAGAAATTGAAGAGGAAGGAAAAATCATGTTCGAACCTGGAACAGTCACAGAAACAAGAACCCGACAGCTACGAAATCAATCAATTTCAGAGTATCTCATAAAGTGGAATAACTTACCCACTGAATATTCCACATCTGAGGACAAGAAGTTTATACAGAGGCATCAAGAACTACTCAAGCGTTGAGGACAACTTTTTGAAGGAGAGGGGCATGTTAGGCCCCTATACTACTAGTGTAACCCCTTATTATTATTAGTACAACCCCCTTATTATATTGATGTACCCATGTAGTG